>JAPYZM010001381.1:0-40746 GCA_030522845.1 Psyttalia concolor
AATAGCCTATATCGATGGGAAATGAGCTCAGCTTTCGAATGGCGCAAACCCCGAGGCGATAGGATCAATAGTTTTTGAGATATCGCCGAAAAAGTGTTCGGCCAGCCGAAAATCCTTCAGATCGGTGAGCCCGAGGTCAAAAATTGAAAAGTCCAAAAAATCGGGAAAATCGAAATGTGAGAGGCTATATCGATCGGAAATTTCCTCAGCTTTCCAAATCCGCTCGAATTTTGGCGCTAGGCCTGATAGTTTTCAAGATATCGCCAATTTTCTGACAAAAATTTCAAAAAAGGGCCCTAAGAGTCGCTAAAATCAGAAGACAACAACACTGCAATAATAACACAGCTATATAACAACGTAATAATACGTATATATTTATATATATATAGGAAGTTCTGTAAAAAATTAAAATTGCTATACTATATAGTATAGATGTATAGTATAGTAAGAATAAATCGGTGATAAAATACGTTACCCTCTTTTTTTTAATGAAGGGATAGTCGAAAATTATATCCAACAATATCCTGTGACGTCACAGTATGAGCAAATTCTCGTCAATTTTATTGCGTTGGGATTGCGTTTCTTGCAGCGGGAAATATCTGATCAACCAGTGGTTACCTATCAATAGCCAAACAATTAGACTTCTGACATACCGATCATGAAAATGGTAACTCGTATCGTGTGCAGTAAACCTGTTTCTTCGTACAGTGGCGGTCTTAGCGACGTCGCTGTGACAACTGAGACAATCCACAGTACGAAACGTCAATCCAACGGTATTTCAATGATCTAATTTTAATTTCCGCCACAAATTCTCTTACCCCCAGGAATTAAAAAATTCATTATAAAATGAATGGGACCACTACTGTGAACCAGCAGAAGGTGAAGCGGTGCACAATCATGACAGAGGTTAGAAGATCAATAAAAATATGAATAATTGAAAAATCATGTAATCCAAAATCATCTTTTTCTTGATTCATTTTAGATTCAACAAGTGGAGGACAGTCTGAAGGACTCTTTACACCGTGTCCAAGTGATTGAAAGGAAATTGGAAACTCGACTCTTGACAACTGAGAGTCGCGAGAGATTGGAACGAGAATTGGAGTTAGTGAAGGAGGTTTTGACAAAAAATCAACAACAATTGGTACATCTCAGGAAACAGAATACGAAAACTTTTATGGTTGCCGCGGCATTAGCTTTCGCCTGTTTTCTATTTTATGGACTGTATCTTCTCATTACTAACACAAGGTGATAAGTAATTAACTCCAAATGATTTAAGGGTATATAGGGGTAAACTAAATAATGGACCAATATTTAAATTCTCGAATTATATCACCACAATTATCCAATAAACTTTAGTATTTTGTTTATAAACTCTTGATAATTTCAATGTTGTCAGTATTTCGTTTGCTTTTATTTACTTTGCTTCAACGAGGAAGTCGTACTGTGGACTTCCAGCCAAATGACTTCTCATATATTTTTCGTGGCTTTCGGAATCCAAGTAGCTGACTTTAACAGCTGGATCTTCCTTCATTGCAGACTTCCATTCAAGCTGAAAATTAAAGAGTCGAAAAATTAACGGAAGCAAAATATTGTTTGAATTGTTATCAATATTTTATATATTACACAATTTATGTTAGAAAAATAGAGTAGCTAAGGATTATCCTGAGATTCTCCTTCGTTGATGACATTTATTTGTTAATTAATAAACAAATGCGGACGAACAGGTCGAAGGGCTAAAACCATTTGACAATCAAAGTAATGCGCCTGCTCAATTAGTGAATATTAACGTTACGGATTTGTTAAATAACAAGTATGATTAACCAACCAGTGTCAGGAATCGTCCACGTGGAATAGCGTACTGCTCTCCCCTAATGATTCTGACCAGATCAGCCCTCTCACACCATGGCCAGATCATCAGATCCAACATGCCAGGCTTGGTGCCACCGAAGAATGGGGTTCCCCTTTTTGCCAGTTCTTTGTCGAATACTTTTAATCCTTTCAAGGCCTCCTCGAATAATTCCCGATCAACGGAAGTCTCATAGTACAGCTAGAGAATTAATCGTAAGTAGTCACTGCACAACTTTAAAATGTAAAATGTAACTGAGTTGGAGAAATGACTCAATTAATTATAGATAGGAAATATTCAATTGTCGTTATCGGATTAGGCTCTTAATAGGAGGGAATCGAGATTGTTTAATTCAATTTGCTATTTATTTTCCCACTTATATTTCCGGATCTCGATAAAATAAAGACATTTCGAGAGAGGCCGCTATCGACATTTTACCATTTACAGGGAATCATAGAAAGTTTCCCTGCAATTCCGAATAAAAAATAAATAAAATTCCCGCAATTCCATATAAAAGGACACTTATTTTAAGTGAGAGGAGTCCTTTACAATAGAAATTCTATTGAAAATTACAGAGATTGAGGTTTTTTACTCCGGCTCTTGTAGAAAAATTGCTTAGAATCAATTGATAGTTCTCAAATTTCCTAATTTTTGCTGATAACTTAATTCAATTTTCTCAGTGAGGAGTATCAAAGTTAAAATAAAAAATGTATCGGACCCTTCGCAATGCGCAAAATAAAATAATTCAATGTCTAATATTTGCAGACTGTAAGTTAATTATTACAGTAGTGAAATAAAAAATACCTTGCGCAAGAGTGTTATGACGCCGCTGAAGCTCTCAATCAATAATTTATCCTTAGCTTTGAGAAGGGGATCATCTGGGTAAAGATTACCCTGTGGATAGGCCTCATTGAGATAATCAGCGATTATCAGGCTCTCGTACAAAATATCGCCGTTGGCGAATTCAATGCAGGGGACTTTCCCCAGGGGATTCTTCTCCAAGTACCAGTCCGGCTTACTTCTCAAATTTATCATCACTACGTCATATCTGTGGCATTACAGAGGTTTTTTATTCAATGAGAGTGGATGAGAATTTGTTACGCGGATGATTTTTCGATGAACAAGTCAAACATTAATTATTTCCCAGCAACTTTCTTCGACCATTGTTTTTTAAATTGAAATAGGACAAAAAAATCCATATCGTGTGTACATAAACAACAGAAGTTGACCCGAATTATGGATTGCCATTCGGCCGAAGATGTGGGGCGTCGATACGGATTGTTGTCGGAGTTTGAAATAATGACCTACCGAAGTTACATAATTCATTGATAGCTACTCCCCAACAACCGATCACGACTAATCATAATGCATTATTTGGTGACACTGACCTGAAAACAGTTTTTTATCGACTCTTTCATGCTAGCCCAATGTGTCGGGTTGTACATATTCTCAAAATGCATTTCTGTAGATTCACGAGCTTGTGACGAAATTCCAGGCGAATTCGTCACCTGCGGACATTCATTGAGTGGTAACGTAGAGAGGGAGAGAGAGAGAGACAAACCGATCATTAATTAGTTTCGGGAGAACGGGAATCTCGGATTCCATAAGTTAATTCAGAACTAGTCCAGCTATCTTTACCCATGGACGGCTACCTTAAAAGACCGAGAATTAGGTCAACGATCGAGGAATAGAACATATTCGGCCTTCAGTTTAGCCACGTAACCCGTTTAAATAGTAGCAGGTCTAAAATGAAGAATGTATATAGAAAAAAATTGTAGAGGCTAAAGAGTAGATTTTGAGTCGCGAGTTTTGAGCAGTGTAAACGTTTAGAGAGATCTAAGTAGTGAAAAGTCTAGGATTAAGGGCCAGAGAACTGCCGTGGTCATTGAAATAATTGGATGGGGTGAAATCTTAAATATTCGTTTCCCCTCCATATTCCGTTTGTCTTCATGACAGTCTATTTACTCCAGACTTTTCGTTTTTTTCCGAAATTGGTAGCTTAATTATCTCTTTGAAAGCAAATTTCAAAATGGTCAATGCATAATAAAAAAATTGTGGATCAATTTCTGCCGAGGCTATTGCAATAATTTAGTTTAACGCTCAACAAGTTAATTTTACATGCATTACTATTAACGAGGAAAATAAAAGAATGTTCTTTGATAATGAAGAAAAATCATGTACCAAAAATTTACTGGCAATGCCTGAGCAACCGGAAAAACTCAGAAAATACAATATATGATATTGATGTAAATTCTTGAGGGAAATTAATTCCGGCAAATCTTTTTTAAAGGCAAAAATTATGGAACCGGTCTTTGGGCGTTTCTGCTAGAACTCATTGTTTTTCGATATAAGTTGGATCTCACTAATTAACAATAAACAAAGATGTAATTACGTTCGACCAGGCTCATTCAGATTTTTTAAATTGATTGGGGTAACTCACGGAATTTTTTTTTGATCCAATACCAAATGAATTCTCTGGGCATAAGGACAGAATCTCATACTGTAGAGACGTAGTTTTCCAGGCTGAAGGGGAGGGGCCTTGCTGCCTGGAGATATAAATAATTATGAATTATATTACTAAATTATACAATTGCAGACTGAGGGAATTACTCACCCTTTGCCAAATGAGCTGAGTTCATGATGCAAATATTTGTTAACTTGAAGATGTTGGATGTATAAATGTTTACAGCTGGGAATGCCACTGGCTGGAATGTTTCGTGATCTTCAGCACAACGAACGAGATGTTAATGACTGATCGCTGTTACTCAACTATACTAATTCAACGTTGAGTCTCTATCCTCGAGAAACTTTCGGATTATGGCCTTGTCGTCGTCGGGTTGATGCTTTTCAACAATTGGAATAACAATACACCGGAGCCATAGGCAAAGTAGGGAAGGGGTCTACCGATGTCGAATAACGTCTGATTGGCTGACTCCTATTTTACCGATAGTAGCTCATTCCTGCGAATTGTTATCAGAAACTGTTTCTCCGTGGCGGTAAGTGGTAGAACCCTATATACAGACCGTCAGACCTTTCTTTTGAGTGATAACCGAGAGCCTTTTGTCTTTTAAATTATTTAAAAAAATTAATTGACGCAAGTTATGAACTTTTCTTCAAGTCCAAGTGCATGAGTCACTTCCAGTCGAAGATTTGTTCAACAATCTGAGGAGGCAGAGGCTCATTTTCTATTCGGGAAGCTTTCAGAAATATTTTTTATAATTTTATTAAGTTAATATTTGCACAAAAAGGAACGATTCTTGGAGAATTTTTTTGCTTTGTCTGATGGTGAACTGGAGATAAATTTGTTTCTGGTGACGGCACTTGATGAGTCTCCCTCCAGCCCCTCGGCTGAATTCTTATTCCCCTCCCGTCATTCATTCTCCTTGGGCAGTTTCCATACGGTCGGTAGGGGATGATATTAAGTGATAATCAGAAGGATTTTATAAATGGCTATCGCTAGATTAACCCCACGAATGTCTCTGATTTCAGTCTAGATTAAAGTTAATAATATCTTGGGTGAAATAGACTGATAATTAATAGCCGAGTGATAGGGAGTGATAGTTCACTATCCTACGGAGTTCCTTGATCCATTCAAGGATGTACTTGCGCTCATTTTGATTATTTTTAGATGTCTCACTAGTTAAGGATTACGGCAATGAACTTTTGGACAACAATAAATAATATTAAATATTTTAAAACCGTATATTTTTACGTGCCCCGTCGATTATTGAGGCCTGAGGAACCGCAGAAACATCTGAAAAAAATTACAACAGGGGTAAATCCGTAAGTAGGATCGCTAACCAGATTCCCAGGGGATAATCTTTGCCTATTTGATCCTTACCAAGGGATAATTTATCAAATAAATCGTCAAAACCAAAACCCGTTGCCATCATTGAATTTTTTTATTGTCCGCCAAGGATTTTTCATCAATTTAATCTGTTTTCATATTTAATTTATTTTAATAAACAGCCTATTGCACTTCTACACTAATTAAAATACCCATTCTCGCAATAGAATTCATTGGATTCCGCTCAGCAGTTTTCCAAAAGGCTCCTTCGTACATACATTACAAATTCCTATCTCGACAAATGGGGGGTGGAGGAGGTTAAATGTATTCTTCAATCTCTGAAGTTTTCTCAACCCTCGGAGTAACTTATCAGAAGATAGACCGATTCGAAAAGATCTTGTTCAAATTTTGGAATTAGTCATGAAGGAATACAACGGAATAACTCAATTTGTGGATTAATTCACGGGAAATATTTTGGGACTACCCCGTGACCTTCAAAATCAATCGAAACATTTATCTGCAAAAAACACGTAAGCAAGTTCGAAAGTTGACGCGCAACAATTTTCCCTTCTTTAAAATTCCACCCTTTCGTTTATTTGCCAATAAAAAAAAAACTCTTCCGCACCGAGAGAAATTTTTAGAAACAATTACAGAACTCGCAGTTCGCGGGCGGATTACGGAATCGATTTTTTCAGACGAATGCGATGAAAATCCGTAATTGCGTTTCATCAAATCGACTGCTAAAAATCCGTAATTTTCATAAAATATTTCTCTCAGCGCGATAGTTCTCCCCGAGAAACTCCACCAATGCCTCACTTCCCAATTGCATCTTCAACTATTAAGTAATTAAATAATGAATGAATTAATAATTGATAACTGCAAGAATCCGTCAGTTCATTTGACCAGGCGGAAATTCCCAAAAAAAAATCATTGAAACCTCGCTGAACATGCAATGAGCGAATTTAATTTTCGTTACTCCTAAAATTATGGGAAATGCAAAAAGCTCTAACTGCCACTGTGCACACTAACTGAACTCTGTATACCTCCCTAACCACGCGTCGCCAGAAACTTGAAAACAAATAGACAAGCCTCGGCGAATTTTCGTTAAAACTCAAAAACAAAAGATCGAAAGCCACGCAAATGAAGATTATCAATAAAAAAAACGAACGAATGGCACTAACAGTTTGATTCAGAGGGAGCAGATACTGACTAAAGGGGGACGGGAGTGAGGGAGGAAAAGGGAGCGCGAGAGAGAGAAAGTGAGAGGGTGGCAAAAGCTCAAGATAGAGAGGGCGGAAGGAACAGCACACTCGTGTCCTGATTGGTAGCAGAATCGATTAGCCTGGTATACGGTTGTTGGCAAGTGGAACGGGGGTGGCTTAAAGCATTCTCAGGGGCCGCGAATTTCCCGAATGGAGGTTTCCCGCTGGGTCCCGCCCTGCTCAATGCACGACAACAACCCGCTGGGTGCCTCCTCTTCTCCATGGCAACCCAACCCAATTCGCCAACCGCCGACGAGACTGACCTCTTCCCTCCTGCCCCTCTCCCTCGTTCTCTCTCACTCCCACCTCCCATATCCAGCCTCACCACCACTACTCCACGACTGCTCCTGTCATTCTCCCCTCGGGGGCGTAAGGAGGGGGTGAGATTTGTTTTTTTTTTTTCATTTTCGTTAAATGTGGTTTTGAACACAGTATATAATACCATCACCAACTACTACAGTACCCCGTTCAATGCTGTTCAACGCCAGTTAGGATAAAACAAGAGTACTAGAGCTTTTCAATTGTACACACACGCGCAGCATACTCTGAGGGCACATTGATTTTGCCGACGACTGATACAACCCCGTCGGCTCGTTTAATTAGAAACATGGCGACTTTAATACAAGCGCACAACACAGAAAACAACGGTATTTTGTTTCACGTTTTTTTTTTCCCTTGTCAGAGAATTCTGAGAATTTGCAATGTTTTTACATTGGCAAGAGTTCATTAATTTCACTCTTAAAAATCTCAAGGAGCTGTTCATTCCTAATTGTTGTCTCTTGATTAAAATAACATTTGTTTAAATTCAGCTGTTGATCACGATTTCATTCGCTTTCTCATCATTTATGTTTACTATTAAGACTAGATGCCCATCCTATGTTCGCATAAACTACACATGAAAACACTCTATCTATCTGTTGTACGGTTCTATCTTTATGACCTTATGTCTTTTCCAATGTCCTTAGAATATTAAATATTATTTTCATTTATTATGATACATTACGTTATTTAGGTCTAGGGCTGGCTGACAGAGGTACAATTTCGAGTTTACTCTTTATCATTTGATTATGTCTGGGGTGAGGGAGATTATGAACAAGGCAGAGGGTTTTATATTTACAGATCTGTCTTGTGCCTCCAATTTTCTATTTTTTTTTTTTTTCATAATAAACTCATGTTCTCCTGCTGGGTGGACCTGAGTAATGACAAATTTAAACGATAATAAAATATTCAAGAAAAAAATAACAATATTAAAGATACGATTTACTCCTCTCCATTAAATTCAAATAATACAATAATCATTGAAAGCTGAGCAAATGAATTGTACAACTATCGTCTCTCCGAGCCTCACCCCCACAACTTCTGTCACTCAATTTTCCACTATAAATACATAACAATTAATTTGAAAGTACCTCATATAATACACGCATTATTTATAATTCAAATGCTCCTCCAACCGTCACCAATTAAAACTGATTATTAATTTTTTCCTCATGCTCCACGGATCCAAACGAATTTAAATTTTCTTCATTTTTATAAAAATCCAAATCGTTAACTTAGAATCATATTCACCTCATTCATTATATACAATTACTTCTTATTGTAATCCACGAGCAATTGTGGATTAAACTCCTAGAGGACAGTTAGGACAATCCCTGGAATATCGCTGATTGTCATTCCAAGCCTTGAGATACAATTGTGGATGCACAATCAGTGACAATTCAGGGTATACAAACAGACTGTTATTGTCCCACATTATTTCTATTCTCCAGAAACATTTTCTCGTCTTTGGAGGAAACCGGACACTGCCTACGACGAGAGCCATGCACAAACATTCAGTACAGATTTTATGATACACACATTATTTATAATTGTTGAAATAATTAATTAATGATCATTTGAAGGATTAAATCAATTCTAATAGAACATTAAAGAAATCACCATGACATGGAGCAATTATAATTATTATTTATTTACAAATGCTCCCTCAAAGGTTCATCAACACTCGTTAAATTACTTGAGTCATTTCCATTTCACTGTTTTATGGTTTCTCTTATTTCCCCCCCCCCCCCCCCCCCCCACCGCTCTTTTTTTTTGTTGGGGGGCGAATTTGTGTGATAAATATGTTTAACATGTTTTTATGGCACACGATTCAATTATGGCACTGCTCGAGGACACAGAGAGCGATTAATAAACTCCTAGCAGTTGTGTTTCTCCGTGTAATCAACTCCAATATCCGTGTTTACTCTCTCAGTAATGAACAAATGTTCAAATTTTTTATGACAATTAATGTCGAATAGTATAAAACACATTTTCCCCAGTTTTCACTGTTTCGTTATGGTTTTTTTTTTTTTTAAATAATTGTTTAATGTTTGGGTGAGTATCCAGATGCAATGTCGATTGTACGCTCAACGCGGAGTTCCCAGTGCGCCCCAATGCTCAGGGGTGGGTCATGCATAGTGGGGATAAGTGCCGAGATGCGGTGGCACGTGACCCGACGCCGTGTGGTGTCCCGCGTAGAGATTTGCTCCTGGACTTGACCAGTAACTTGATGCCGATTGGAAGAGTCCACCCGGAACTGATACTGATACCGATGCCGCTGGGGGTGGCATTAAATTGAGCTTAGCGTGACCGTAACCAGACATGAAGAGCTCACTCTGGTATTTGTATGCCGCTGGATCGGCAGCCGCTGGTTGAGTGGCGGCTGCGAGACCCTGGAAGTCGAATTTGTACGCGTATCTCTTGCCGTGGACCTTTGTCATTATATTTTTGTCGTAGTAGTACCTGAAAGCCCAATTTTCAACAATTCAGTGGGAATTCGCTCAGGTATTGGGAGTCATTACACCGGTGGGGGGGGATTTTTTTTTTTAGACTTTTTGCAAATGCTCTTTGGACTCTAAATGAAGAGTCTGGGATGTCTGGAATTCAAACATTTTCAATTTGTTGAAGCATTTTTGGGGGCCTCGAAAATGGGTACAGATACTGTATGAAATTTAGACATTCGTTTTTGCTGTGTACCTCCGGAAATTTGATTACGGTTAATTATTAGTGGATTATTCGGGGGTAATTATAAGGAAATGCTTTGGTCTACCGTATCGTCATCAATTCCAACACTTTACTGTTGATAACAAAAACCACTGAAAATTGATTTGAATATTATTACTGAGTGGTGAAGGATTTTTTGAAATTCCTCCAATTGATTCATTAATACTAAAATAACGGTTTTTAAAATATTCGGAGAGTAATTTTTAAAATCAAAATAAGTTAGTTAATTTGACTATAGATTTTTCAAAATCGGTGACATCTCGCGGGAAGTCACCTGATATATTTCTAAAAGTCCGTGACCTGCTGGAAAGAGTATATTTCGTAACAAGTGTAGAAAATTGTTTTTTTGCGTGGTAAAAGAAACTTTTCCGACACCGCGTGATGCAAAAATAATTTTTCCCCCAGCAAATGCCATTGACAATGTTTCTCAGTAATTCCATTTCAATGAATAATTATCCAGACATTTCTACAACTTCCCTGAATTCACCGCTTCAAGCAAATGATCCCATTCTAGTCGACATTCGTCCGTGCCCGGATCCAGTTTTGCTCCCTCGGAATCAGCGGAAATATTCTTGCTCTTAAAAAATTGACATGTCACCGAAAGCCATCAGAAGAAAGAGCAACAGACGAAATCTGAGTCCATATGACCTCAACCAAAAATTGATGAGGGGAAACAGGGAATGTGAGTTGATGACAGAGATCGACCCATCCTCGACACTGATAGAAGGCACGACGGGTGGGTAATCCAATCGGGGAAATTGATCGAAAAATAATAGCCGGCAAACCGGTTTCCCCCACCACCGTCCCCCGCATTCATCCAATACGGTCAAACAATTTTCCGAAAAGGTGTAGTGGTGTTCTGTGATTGGAATCCCTCCCTCACCCACCCCAACAGTCCGCCGACCGTTTATGTCTCAAATGAGTCAGGTGAAATTATCTGGCAAAAAAGACGATTCCATTCATTCCCTCGTTCACGTCCTCATTCCCTCCCTTCTCCTCTCCCCTCCTCCCAGCCTCTGAGGCTTTTAAGCACTCACCTTAAGGCCCTCGACAATTTATCGTAATTCATGTTGGGTTTAGATTTTCTCTCGCCCCAGCGTCGGGCCACTTCATCGGGATCTGTCAGCTTAAATTCACCGTTCGTACCCTCCCACGTGATGCATGCCGCATTACTCGAGTCCGAGAGTAACTCCAGTAGAAATTGCCAGAGTTGTATCTGTCCAGATCCAGAACTCGCGAGTCTACTGCTGGTTGCACCGAACATCTGATATGGATCTAAAAAATAAGTGAGTGTGGGAGGATTAAAAAAATGTAATATTTAAGGCCTGTCTTCTTGACTTTTTTTTTCAATTTTTTTCACCAGATTTTCCTATTTTTTTCACCAGATTTTCCTACTTTTTTCGTACGATCCAAGGATTTAATGTCAATAATTATAAAATAAAATAGCTTCTCAAACATTGAGAGGGTTCAAAAATTACTCGTTTCATCAGTATGATGATTATGATTATGATTTGTGGTCACAGCATGTAGTGGCCCATTTTTCAGCCCTTAAATACGGCCCAATTTGGGCTATTTAAGACGCATTGTACCCAGTAAATTGTCAAAATTCATTGATCACTGCGATCGGTTGAGTTATTTTTAAGAAATCGCGACTAAAAATTTGCTTATCCCCATTAAAAAGGGCAATCTACTGTATCCAGACAAACATCCCCAAAAATTACAGAAAAATGATTGAGTTAATTATAGGGAAGCGCCCGAAATCGCGAACTCGCGAAAATTCAAGAATTTTATTGCACGAAAAAACAGGGGAAAAAAACAAATTACTATCTTTTGTATTTCCACTTTTTTTTCCTCTCACACTAATGCCTCATGCTTCTTCCACCCCCTTACGGACTGTGGAGAGCTTTACAATGCGTCATCAGTGGTGCTTACTACTGCTCAGTCATCGAGGGCTCTACAGAGCGTTTCGTACAAAGGATATAATCGCAACCCCACAATAGAATAGAGGAGTTCGTTTGGATCATAATAATTTCAATTGAAACAGAGAATCATATCGCAATCAATTCTACTCAATTTTACATTGTTTCTGCATTAGAGAAGAAGGATTTTCAAGTTTTAAAGCGTTGATTTGGGGCTCTTTACGGGGTATGAGTATGGCTACTTCTGGGAAATACAATTCAACTCAATTTCTTCGGGGTTGAAAATTACTGTGAGTCACGAAAACCATGTCATAACTCTTGCCCTTTTACCCGAGTGTCCAGGCTGATTGTATCGGCTCTCCTGGAAGGAATTGTAATGGTTCTCCGTGAACAATACAGTTTAAATGAAAATAAGCGGGAAAAATGCTTGATTATTTTGGAATTATTCCCCATCAAAAATTTATTACTGACAATAAATTTCTGCTGGACTTCTGGCCTCTCATTTTAAATTTCGAAATAGTGTATTTTGTTACGAGCGGAAGGTCATTTTTACGAGTATCAAGTGCCAGTTAGTCACACGAGCTGAAAATTTGGTAATAACTTTTTCAACCACTGGCGATTAATTTTGTGAATTCAAATTACCAAACTCATAGGTCACTTGGCAATTGAGGAATAAAATTGCAAAATTTAAGAAAATTCTAGTTACGATAGAAAAATACACGGAGAGAAATTGTTTAGCTAGAATTGCCGTTCCGTTTGGTAATTGGGTAGCCCTTTCGACGCTCGGAAAAATTATTCAAACGCATAGTAAATTTCACTGTCTTTGACAATAATTATTTCACACGTCGAGACAATAAGGTAGACAAATTTTAATGAGACCTGAGGGAATTTTTTATGGAAATCTAGATAATTATTATTGAGGGGGCAATTTTACTGACCGGTTGCATAATTTTTGTCGTACAACGTCCCCCCCTTCCCCCCCTCGACAACTTTTAAATAGTCAACAAATTTTACTGAAGTGGTGCGGCAATTTTTCCCGAGCTGGAAAAATACTACCGGATTATATAATAAAACGGTAATTTGTACATAATTTCTTTAGGCAATACACAATTTTTTTTCTGTAATTTCTTGCCTATGGCATTGACTCAAAAATGTCTGTTGGGACATATCTGGCAAGAGTCCAGCTGACCATCTGAAAAGTACTACAAAATCGATGGTACAATGACAATAATACAGCTCATACTTCCAATTTCAATACATGAGTAATTATTGTAAACACCGATGTACCACATTGTTAAGAGTTGAAAATATTCCCGCGATTGAATGAAACATTTCAATACGATGAGAAGTTTAATTACAATTATTGAATGGAATAATGCATTACATTTAAAACATTCCCCCCCCCCCCCCCCAGTGAGCCAACTGAGTTGATCGAATGTCGATCGAACTGTAATTCACTTACGAGTTAATAATACAAACTGGGAGGAGTGGTAGCAACTCCGGAGGGGGAGTTACGTATATCCATTTTTCTGTCGACTGTTGCAGTGAATTCCATCACCACTACTGACGACATATACATTTATACATTTCGTGCAATACAAAGGAGTACATATGGCGGAGAGCTACATATGTACTCACATCTACGGGGGTAGCGGTGGTTAACGACCAGTATAATCGTAGGGGTCAATCCCGAGTCATCGACGAGCTGTTGCGAATTTGCTTCATGCATCAATAGAATTTCTCTATTCATCTGTCATAACACATTACTTCGACTGTGAAAAAAAATGCCAGGATAATCACTTACCGGGCTGCCTGAGATGTGAGTGGGTATCCAGGGCGGACTTGGAGAGACCGCTTCCATAACCTGGAATGAACGGAAAAAAAAAATTATAATCTAAAGGATGATAAATAAGAGGAGGCATATATTCCTAAGACCGACAATCCCGCCAATTCGATTTTGCTATTATTGCAAATTATTAGCCCGGGAAAATGAAAAATCTCTCTCAACACCAGATACAAGCCTTGAGTTGGAGCAAAATGAGCATTTATTTTTTTTTTTATTTTGTTTTTTTTTATTTATTTCTTTTGATAATCTCTCCTCAAGCTCTTCAGCCTACGACGGACCTACGACAGAAGGGCCCTTAGGTTCTATAGTAATTGGCGACGTAGACCATGGACAGTAGTTACAATAAAAAAATATGCATTTTATATAGGCTTCGTGTCTCGCAATTCAATTATTATTTTGCTCATTTCAATCGCTGTTGTCGACAACTGTAGCTATCCCTTTCGTAAAATAGCGAGTCGAATTCCGGTCTGGATTATCCATTTTTTCACTAATAATTTCGTGTAAATTTTACATTGAGAATTATCCTGGATGCTATCGTTTCTCCTCACGAGTGCATTAAAACGTGTGAATGTAAAAAAATGTCTAGAAGGAATTGCTGGCGGAATTTTCGCTCCCACATCCCTCGAAAAACAAAATTGTAGAATAGTTTAAGGGGCCAAGAAACTTGGAGATGTGCAGAAATATTCAGATTTGATTTAAAAACATCAATCGATTTTTATACCCCTCATTTTTTTCTGATCCCTTGACGAGAGGTCAAACAATCCACAGACATCGTTACAGGATTTTCAAAATCCCAGTTTGTATTTCTATAGAAAGAATGAATCAAGTCCTGGCCACGGCACACCCGGAGGATAGATACTAGAGGTGGAGCGAGAGCACTGAACCGTTAGAATCGGTTAGAGAGGATTTTCGTGTAGGCAAACACGTCCATGATGAGTTCTCGGTTACTATACGTATACCCTCCACCCTCTCGCGGCCCCTCAGAATCAAATTTCATCGGAACTATTGAATCCCCCTGAGTATCGATTCGCTCCCAGACAAATCCCAAATTTTGGATTTTTTTTTTTTCAGCAAATGGACTCAATCGGTCAAGGGGCAGTGAATTTCTCTGGTCACGTACCGCCCGTCACGGCGCAGAGAGTGGGAAAATCTGTTTTGGGGCTCACAATGCCCCTTAATTTTGCGCCGTTGTATTTCGTTGTAGTGGAGGTCGGCGCTTAGTTGGGCGATTCGAGCGTCGGAGAATCGACCATTGAAGTAATCCTGATCTGCCCGAGCGATCATAACTTTATCAATTACCGGTACATTACCGAGACCCACCGCTGAAAGATAATAAGCCTCGTCGTACAATGAAGTCATTTTCTGAAGATTGGAGCAAAAAAAAAAATCGTCTAACGTAGCGTTAAATGACACTAGATCTTTGATGTTTGACGAGTGTTTCACGTTTGGCCCAACAGCATGAAACATTTGATGCTGAAAAGTTGCCGGTTGTTCAAGGTAGCGAGGCAGCCTCTCTGAGAGCTTGTAGATGGTCGAGTGGGCGATAGCCCACCCCTCAATCCCTCCCAGAACCGAGCCCCAATCACTCTTTTCATGTGTTATACTTTCACTACCTCCTTCGCTGCTCCATTCTCCTTTGCTCTTTCTCTCTTTTTTTTGGGCTACTTTATTTTTTATTCTTCACGATTTTGTTCTTTTTCCAGTCGTCTTTTGGACAGAGTAGAAGGCATTATGTGCGAGGGCGTCTGAAGAGGAGTGCGACAGCGCGGAATGGCGGATCCTTTGATCCTCCCTTGGTTTTCAATGCTCTATAAGTCGAAAAAAAAGCCCAGAAAAGGAGGAAAAAATATATAAAGACCACTAGAGGGTTGTTTCGTCTACGTGTGGTGCGAACGTAACGGGATTACCCCATCCCCTGCGTAGGTAATTGCTTGTGAATGCGCAGATACGCGTCTGACAATGGCTCCAGTGTGAGGGAACAGCGTCAAAAGGCTTTTGATGATATAGGTAGTAAGAGTGTTTGGATGCGTCGGCTGTTTTTCCAGCTAAAGGGTCATGCTTGTTTGGTGGGACAAGTGGTGATGTTGCCCTCGGGCAGGCCTGATTGCGGCCGAACCGGCAGGAGACTAGGTAGCCTCGAGGTCTATGTCAATCAGGAAGCGAATGCAATTGTTTAACACCAGATGCCACTTTAGGTGGGTAATTTCGAGGGCTAATTCGAAAGGATCAATCATATTTTTCTGGGGGCAATTGGGTTATCAGGGGACGAGTAAATTCACTCCCTACAATACGAGTTGGCCGTGGGTTTTTTTTATGTTAGAGGAAATTTCAGTGTAATCAGTAATTTTGTTGACAAGATGTTGGATTTTCTTGAAATAAAATACAGAGAAAAAATTCATCTCATATTCTTCTCTGAATTTCTAGGCGTCGGGACGACGAACACTTTTACTATTGAAAATTCTGAGAAGAGTGAGGCATGATTTTTCGGGGCAAATACAGTCGAGTGTTTTCAGTTTTTAGTTAAGGGTAAACCAATTTTAACGATACGCCGGGGAATTTTTCATGAAAATCTAGGTAACTGTTATTACGCAGTGAAGAAAAATTATACATACATCCACAAAACTTTTATTAAGGGTCAATAAATTTTACTGACCGACAACTCGTCGACAATTTTTAGCAAGCAGTCAAAAATTTTACTGAAGCGGTCCGGAAATATTTCCCGAGCTGCCAAAAAACTAGCCGATTATATAACGAAACGGTAATTTCTACAGGATTTTTCTTATGTCGATCGAACTTTTCTCTGTCAGATTGCGCAACAGACACGTAATTTTTATTGAATTTTTCTCTCCCTGTATCACTCCATTTGCAACAGAAGAGAAAATTGATGGCCCCCGTGTTCATCCCAATTTCAACCAACAAATCTTATAATTAAAAAATAATTTCTAAGGGACAATGAGCTTGACAGTTCCAGATGGCATTGAAGTTTCACAGAAATCCTAACATGAAAAACAATTGTAAATTTCCACATACCATTTGACGAATAATTCCCTCCCAAATGGGCTTCAACTCCCCACCCCGTCAGAACAAAAATATTCACCAATATTAAAGAAACTCTCAGGAGTTCGCTGGGCATTGTCACGACTCCCCATATTCTTATTTAATTCCCACAATTTGCCACAGTGTAAACAGCCATTAACGAAAAAGGAAAATCCGAGTATTCGCTTTTCAGCCAGATTTATAGAAAAGACAAGTAGACGGAGGGTAGGTGAGGGCAAGTGGTCGTCACGCACTGTGAGCGGCCTGATCTATCGTTTGACCCGTAGACTTCCCCAAGTCCATGCGGTGAGTATGCAGCACGCGAGGTTAAACAGCCGCCCCCTCATGCATATTACGAGAACACCGGTTACTCGTGCCTCCCAACGCGGAACGGTTTCCACCTATCTCCACGATCTTTCGGTCATTGGGTGAAATCACAATCATTTGAATAAAACTCGGTAATATCAAAATCTCAATGAAGGCCAAATGGAGTATCAAAAGCCTAGGCCAGCCTAGTCTAAGTCTAGCCAAGCAGGACAAGTTCTCGATGTGGAAAGGAAGAAACGAATGTGGAGTGGGGTGAATCGCGTGGGGCATGTAGCATATTGGTATGGGGTGTCCGCGGCCGAGGGGTTAGTGTAGCTCTATCGTCGCCTATATTATGTCTTCGGTAGTACATACATGGTCACGTGCCTATGCGTGACACGTTCACGCATGGTCGAGCGGGTTCCGACTCCCCGTATCGCTTCGCATTCACTTCGCTTCCTTTTTCCACTGGCACATACAGGGCAATAAGAGAAAGGGAGAGAGGGAGTGAGAGAGTTGGGGACATGGGAGAACACGCTGCGAGACGGAGCGCCCCTCCCCCCTCCACTCTGGTTATAACAGGGGATTGTATTTCCACTTTGGAAGTCGTCGACGTTGACGTTAGTCTTTCGACAACTGCTGATTTCTGATTGACCAGTCGGGGTGAGAGCCCCGTTTATCTTAAAAATCTGTGAGATTTTTCAGATGACTACATCTTCTGCCTGTCAATAATGAACTATACAGAAGCAAGGATTTTTATTGGAAAAAATAATGCGAAGGCAATTTTAGTAACAAAAAATTGAGTACTTTGGCTGGAAAAATTTTGATAAATCAATTCTTAAAGTTAAGGGTTGGGTAGAAATTTTCATTTCAATCTGGGAATTATTTATTGCTAGTGTGAGTAGTTAGTCGTTAGTAGGGACGAGGGAATTTTTAGATTGTTAGTTTTTTGTGGGCGTCATCAGTTTAAGACTCCCTTAGTCAGTCCCTGAGGTTAGATTAAATTTTATGGTCAATTGGAAATGTTATATTCAAAGCCAAGATCTTCCAGTCGATTTTTACCCGTGGGCATTTATCATTTTTTGTAGTTGTAGTCTGTTCGAATTTTTTTCTAATTATTATTCTTTGCAGCAAAAGTAATTCACAGCAAGTTCGATACTTAGAAAAAAAATAAAATGAACAAGGTAGTTCTAAACTTCCGCCCTGGTTTCCAAAAAGCCCTCACCCTTCATCGTCCGTTAGCCACGTGAGAAAATATAAATAACTCAGTCAATCTCAGTCTTTCCCCCTTCTTTATAAACACCAACAGTTAAGTGACCGGCCGAAAAAAAAAAACGAGAAATAACTTGAACCTCCCCTTGCTTCCATTTCGAATAGTATTATTAGTTATATATTGGGGTGGGTGTCAAGGTGAGGTGGCTGGGGATTGCAGTGATCGGGCTCTCCAGCAAACCTAGATATAAAAGATAGTCACGCGATAGTGGTGAAACGCCGGGCCACGTAACCTCCGTGGGGGCCTACGGTATATGTTTGGCACGCGCCACGTCCGAGTGGGTACGTAATTATTATGGCCCTAGTCTGAACTCAGTCAGCCTAGTCAAGAAGTACGGAGGAGTATGTGTGGTAGCTAGAAGGGAGTAGTTTTAAAAGTCACGCGAGCCACTTTCCTCATTCTTACCGAGAGTTAATTGCCTTCTCTCCTGACGAATATGCATTGTTGTCTTCGCGTAGAAAAGTAGCGATGAAAAATTAAACCACGTACATATAAAAATTCTTCATTCATCATGCGCATAGATCCAGGTATAATGGAGTGCTTGCCATCGAACTGATTTTTCACAAACCAGGTTTATTTTTTTTTTAATATTTCCAAATCTGATGGTTTATTTACATTTACCCGATAATCGACCCGCCAATCGGAAGGTCCCGGGTTCGATTCCCGGTCTGGAAATATTTTAATTTTTTCCTCAGTTATTTGTGGGCTAAGTGTATTGAGAAATTCCCACCTATCTAAAATCCTTTCCACCCATTAATCCCACGGCCCTACCTTAAAAATGCAACGCATTCCCTTACCTAATTCCCAACTGTTGAAAAATAGTTAGTCAACGATGTGGAGTATATTTGGTTTGAGGCTAAATATCAGAGGCTTCAGTTCTGGATAAGCATTTTAACCCTCCAATTTTGAACATTACATTATTTTTTAAATTGGCAAAAATCAATCCTGCATTTTTTTTCCTTTCAAGTACTGAGTATTCTTCAGAACGAGACTTCTGAGCGTTTTTTTAGATAAAAGGAAATGGGCGGTACGTGACAACTGATGGAAGTTTATTCACAATCGCAAGACTTTGTAATTCAGGAATGAAATAGAACAAATACAATTGAATGCAGATGTTAACATGTGATTATATGTGACGGAATATTTAAAAAATGTTTTCTCATAGTAATTCAACGGAAATGGTTAAAAATTCTTCAACGAATTATTTGAAAGGGGAACGAAAGCGATCACGTTTCAATGAATTTCTCGAAGAAAGGCACGCCGACGACAGAGAGCCAATCATCAGTAGGAAGGTAGATGGGAAAACGTTATTTTCCAAACTAAAACAATCGGTAAGCTGACAAAAAACATTAAAAAATTGAATAACTTTTCAATTTTTTTTTCGACTGTTTTATGACTTGCTTGTCCCATCCCCTCGCAATAATTTTCCCCCGGAATTGAAGGTAAATTGATCGGCCACTGGTCATACTCCGATCGGTGGAAAGGCATCTCAAATGAGTCGAGAAATCACTTGATTCGCCTAAAAATTCATTTCCAAGTGAATCCAGAAATAAAGAGAGAATTCCCTCAGTACCTAGAATCGCGCCGAAGGCCAGGATTAAATAAATCCCACGTGTGCTACGAAATCCTTGATATTATTCCACATTCACCGATCCCCCTAATTTGTTTTCCCCCCGCCCTGGCCGACAAAAGCTCTGGCAAAGGGAGCCTTTGACAATCGAAAAGTAATTTTAAACCTCTCCGCGATTTAACCCAGCATCAACACGTCCATACCTGGCCAGTGGCCGCAGGCAACACGTGTGTTCAATATCACGTGTTCAAACTTTATCACAAAGTGAGCTTTCCAGTGTTCACGCTAGAACACACTCTTCCCCTCCCTATCTCCAGCTGCTCTTATCGAGAACCACAGAGAGCTAGCCAAGCATCCGTGAAGCCAGATACAAAGAGAGAGAAGTCGTTTTCACGCGTTTATAACAAGCACGCCCGCAGGCAGAAGCTGTGATCTCGGCAATGATTGTCCCTGGGTTGGCTGCCAAGCTTACGCCAGGGGGATGCGCCGAGTCGGAAGAGAATGAGGAGAGTGAATGAGGGGCGAGAGAGGGGGAGCGGGAGGAGGAGGACGTCAGGGTGGATAATGGTGGTGGGTGACGCCCGGCTTCCTCGCGCTAACCCTGGGGGGGTGTTCGCGACGACAAAGAGGCCGCGGTTCAACGCGCCACAAAGCGCCGGGGCGCCCACGCCCTGTGTGTGCCTCAACTTCCAACCGGTTCCTCTTTACCTCGTCTCCTCTGCACTCCTCTGCTACTCGGTACCATCCTGTGAATTGCAGCCATACACCTTTGTACGGGGAGTATATGTGACCGTAAAAGAGAACAAGAGTGAGATAAAAATTGTGGGATAGTCGAGGGAGGGGTGTCAATGGAGTGGGTGTAAAAAGCACTCGGAATCCTAAACTGGCTGATAAGCTGTTGGTGCATTTGTTATCTCCCCAGACATTCGTAGCCTCTGCTATTTGCCATTTTCCTCTCGCTGGGGGTAATCATGATTTCTCGGTGAACAAGGTCAGGCCAATTTTTCAAATTTTTTGGATTCTGAAGATTTAAACTCAGATAATTCCGTGAAGAAAAACTGTAGTTTACACCCACCCGGGGACGTATGCAGAATAAAATTGCACATGCCTCTCGAGCCAAGAACGGATGATTTTTATACCCTCGTGCCCAATATACGGAAATAAATATTCAATTAAAATTATGTACCTTTGCCGTAGATTCCTCTTTCCTCGCTTTTTTCCCTAAAAACAATGTTTCCAAAGAATTTTGCAATTTGATTCTGAATCGCCTGGAAAAGTCCGACGCCGTCACCGAAATTGTCCGCCTCAATTTTTTAATCGCCGAGTGAACTGGGATTTTTACTGAAGATTTGTTGCTCCACGCGCCCCACTTCACCCGAGAAATGACGAAAAATCCCATGTCTGACCCATACACGTGGTGAACTACTTTGAAGTCTCAAGGAAACTCATAGCATTTGGTTCAAGAAAAAGCTGTCTTCCTTGACTACATTGAATTTCATAAATATCCCCAGGCTATTGTTATTAATTTATCGATACGAAAATACATCACCTGCACAATACAGTAATGGGGTAATTAAATTATTTTACTGCCCCCTATAAGCAGCAATTTTCCAACTCAAAAATATTGATCCGTAAATTCTTATAATGTCTGGACGACTAATGGCCCCATATCGTTGTCGAAAAGTTTAAAAATATATTGTAAAAGAGGATTGACTTCAGCTACAATTTTTTGTAGTGACTACACTACATTCGGTCATTCGATCGTCTCCAATCTCTGTCCACTACTAAACAGACTATAATAGGATCAAATCAAGGCCTGCAAACATCAAAGCTATTGCTGTCCTGATGGCAGCCCTCGACTTCCTACAAAGGCAAAAATGGAGATAAATCTTAAGAGAACTCACCCTGGCCCGGAGCAGGCGACGTAGCGTGGCTCCAGCCTCCCTTGTACGAGCTGCTGGCATCTGAAAATCATACGATTCAACAAGATAAATAATGATCCCATCCACATCATCACCGATGAAATCCCAATACTCTCATAAGGAAGCAATTTCATCAACGAAATGTTCAATTTCGCTGTATGCCCCCTGCGGAAGCACAAAAAAAAATTGGTAACACCGTCACCAATTTTGCCGGCGGTCTGTTTACCGACAGATAGATTTTCATTTGGCCTCGGTTATTGGCGCGAATGTGTACATAACGTAGCCTCGAGGGGTCGAGATGGGCCCAAACCATTGACCAAGGGAGCAGACATCACCGAGGGCACACACCTCTATACACTCACTCCTTTGGCAAACAAGCCATCTCTCTCCTCTACATCCTCACCACGAGAATAGAATTTTTACGCCTTTCTCCCCCTCCCCCTGAGCGCCCCTTCGCCTCTACCATTTCCCCTAGTGTCCATTAACGGGAGACTCAGATTTCGTGTGCTTCCGCTAACGTAACTTGAGTGGATCCGGAATGTGGAGATGATGCTTGAATTTGGGTGTGATCGGGATTCGCGAGTGTTTGAAATACAGCTCAAGCCATTATTATCATTTTATCGACAATAATTGTCCCAATTCTCATGAAATTCATTGGCCAATGAGACAAATCAAATTAGATCAGTCTAACGTGAGTCATTAGACCCCCGTCTCGGACCATTGATTTTTCAAATCTACCCAACGCAAATTCTTAACCAAAATAATAATGACAACAATCACACATACCAGCAAAAAGCATGGACAAATTGGTAAAGGCAGTTGTCCGAGGTAGTTCAGCAGCTGTGCTACTGGTGCCCTTGAGATCCAGCATTGCGCTGGCGGTGGAAGGCTCCTCCACCGCCTGTAGATGGCCCAAAACGGCCCCCTTCAGTCCACTGTCAATCACCCTGTTATTTATTCCTCCCCCCCGAGCCTAACACAATCACCAGGTAGCTTATCAGCCACAGCAACTCCAATAATAAAACTCATAAATGAATTGATAAAAAAAATAAACTTGCCAAAACTTATTGTTTATAAACAAAAAACAATGGATATAACACTCAGTCTATCAGCACCAGTATTGAAACAGTGGACAGCCCGGTCATATCGTGATGGTAGGTGACAACTGGATTAACTGGATTAACCAAAATTCAAACCAATGGGCTTATCATTAGCACCTTCGCACAACGTCAGTGTACTCGTTGAGGCGATCATCGTGGTTTACCACGCCGAGCGATACTGGGTGGCATGAGTGGGAAGAACCCTGGCGCCTACACATTCAGTCCCGCCCCCCACAGCATAGCTGGTGGTATCTGGTGCATACTTTGAGGGTTGAAAGCTGAATCCTGGGACACCAGGCATCCACTGGGCTGGCGGGGGCGGGTCTTATGCTACCTCTACCAACATCTCCAATATCTTGACACATGCGCAGAGGAATAAACTATCCGCTAGTGTTAATGAGTAGCGCCATCTCCGTGGCTGCAAACGGTCTAAATATATAACACTTGGGTGAGTATTCAGTTTTTGAGGGTGAAAGAGGACAACTTTGGGCTTGGTTGCTAGGAGCCCAACAACCAAAACCTATCCACCTATCTACCCACTGACACGACAGGTGGTAGTTGCATTGACTTTTTCTTCTTAATGCTCCTTTGGGGATTTTTCTTTCTTTTTTTTTCGCGGAAGGACAATAGACACGAGCCTTACGAAGCCACTGGAGTTTGGACAGTTTTTGTTGGCAATACTTCAGGACGTGAATGCGAGAGGACAATGCGAGAAGCTTTGGGATGAAATTGTTGTTTCGAGGGGTTTCGGCTTGAATGTGTACTCCAATAATTCCAATAAAGTTGGAGCTAGAGGTCTTCAGGGAAAAAAATATTCAAGGAATTTAAATTTTTACAGTGACAACAATTGGTAATCTCTGCAGCAGAGAGAAATAATTCCAAAATATTTCCTTGATCGGGGAGAGAAAACGATTTTAGTTAATCACTGAAATGCTTTTTGGTATAAGACTTCAGGATGTGAATGCGAGAGGACAATGCGAGAATCTTTGGGATGAAATTGTTGTATTTCAAGGGGTTTGGGCTTGAATGTGTACTCTAATAATTTCAATAAAGTTGGAGCTGTATTTCTTCAGGGAAAAAACATCTTGAAGCAATTTAAATTGTTACAGTGACAATAATTGGTAATCTCTGCAGCAGAGAGAATTAATTCCAAAATATTTCCTTGATCAGGGAGAGAAAACGACTTTAGTTGATCACTGGAATGCTTTTTGGTATGAAGACGCCAGGACGTGAATGCGAGAGGACAATGCGAGAATCTTTGGGATGAAATTGTTGTATTTCAAGGGGTTTGGGTTTGAATGTGTACTCCAATAATTCCAATAAAGTTGGAGCTGTAGTTCTTCAGGGAAAAAAAATCTTGAAGCAATTTAAATTGTTACAGTGAGAACAACTGGTAATCTCTGCAGCAGAGAAAATCAATTCCAAAATATTTCCTTGGTCAGGGAAAGACAACGACTTTAGTTGATCACTGAAATGCTTTCCGATAAAAAAGACTTCTGGTGAATACTTTGCAAATTCACCTCGAGTTGATTTTTTAAACCACCCCACCCCAAAATTTCAGAATCCCAGCTGATAAAGCCAAACACAAAGCTTCCATTACAGATGCTGGAAGTGCATGAACGATTTGAAATCTGAGAATCCCAACGGAAGTTGAGGTCACAACGAGATCAACCTTTGCCGTCCGATCGTGCGCGGGTATCGCCGCTCGACGTCCGGACCGAGCATTACGGACCCGTTCATAAATGAAAACATTCTCCCTTTTTCAAAATGGGTACAGAAAAGGCACGCGTGCGACACGCGACTGTACGCCCGGCGGCACATTTAACGCGCGATCGCTTTCGAGTGCTAGCGCGTGTGTAGATATTGCATTGAAGGGACCGCTCCCTTCGCCCGAAAACGTTAGCAAAAGAAAATTTGTGTTAATTTTTTTTTTTCCTCTCCGAGTAGACTGAAACGCGGGTTGATTTAATTGTGAAAGAAATGGCAGATGAAACAAAGGAGGAGGAGTGAGAAAGGGAACAAGAAGTACCCGGAGTGGCTCAATCAAACACTTAATGTTTTCCTTCTCCCTCTTTCGCTCAACCAAGAGGCACATGCGGCGATGATTCGCACACATTATCTTGAGATACGAGCACTGCGAGATGGATACATGGGCGAGTAGGCAAGTCGAAGTGCAAGGGAGGGTGAGAGAGAGTATCATTGTACGGTATGAAACATGACAGGGCGGTCTATTGTACCGGGAGACGCATTGCCCAAGCACCGTTGAGAGTTTTGTGCAGTATAACCCAACATTCGAAAGCAGTGGGCGAGCGAGAGAGCAATACTTTTCGAGGGGAACGCATTCGTTGTGAGAGGGAGGTGGGTGGTTGGGTATAAAGTACCAGCCCCAAACCACTGGCACACACCATCAACGAGCAGAATTTCTACCCGTCCAATACCCATAAGCCATATAATACGATAAGAACCCGTACCACTTTGTTAACCCACCCGCAGTATCGAGCTTCAAGTGTGTAGGGATGATATATATCGTGTAATCAGATAGTTTGCTATTCAATTTTCAACAATATGCTCGATTCAGTTAGATTCATCTTTGCTTGGCTGGGAGATAGTGATTATCTACTATCTTTCGGGGGTGAGAGAACGAGAGTTGAGAAAAAATATAGTCACTGCGAGGGCTTGGAGGCGTGAGTACTCTAGCAATATTGATGACACTCGGGGGTAATTTTAGAGGAGGCTGAGAGTACCGGTAGGCAGTGTACGCTGAGAGAAAATTATAATTTCGCCAAACGTAACGTTCGTTTCCAACAGCCTAATTCACCCGGAATTCCGAGGGTAGAACTCGCTTTAAATTTTTGTTAGAGGAATTTTTGATTGGTGACGTTAGATTTTTTCCCCTCCGTGTAAGGGGACTATTAAAATCTTGGGGATTTGGCTGCAATTGGAGCCAGCAGTGGGTGTAGATGAGTCGCGGATATTAGAAATTTGCGAATGTTTTTTTTATGTGACATTTCATTGGTTTTATCGAAGTGTTTTCTCGACTTGAAACCTCTCCTCTAGCCTGCCTCTTCCTCTCTTTCCTCCCTCTCATTATCTGCGGTATCATAGGCGTCTTACATCTAGCTGTGCCCTCGCACAGCCGACAGATTGTGCAGTGCCCTAATATAGTCATCTGTCACCCTGACGAGATGAAGACACTAAGCCGCTACGCCGTGCCTACCGCCCGCAATTTTTGCGCGCGCGACCTGTTCCCAAGCGCTCATCCATCCAAGTACTAACCCAGCTCAACGCAGCTTAGCTTGGCTGACCGCCGGAGCAAAACCTCGCTCGCCTAACCATTATGGCCGGCTCTTACCATAATTATATTTGTTTATAAAACGGAAATAATTACACTACAGGATTGTATGACTCGAATCAGGAATGATTCAATCATTCAATTTATTTCGCGATACCAGAAGTTTGAATTAAAAAAAAAAACTACTAATGACGTGAATAAAAAATCTTGAAGTTAAGTAAGTACCTCCAAATAGAGTAATTTACGCAACTCTCTTCATAACTCTCCTCCCCCGCTTTTTATAACATTTCCCTTTTTAGCTTTTCTTTCTTAAAAAGCAGTTGATTCAACCCTCCCTCCTTCTTCCTCCATTTCTCCCGACTTTCGGCCAAAAAAATTTACGACTTAAACGAGGTTGGAGCTTATCCAAAATCCCCCGAAACCGAGCAGCGAACGTACATAAGCCTTTCATGTTATACCGTGTAACTTCTAGGTGGAAGTGGCCCTACTGGAAGTGGGACGTTCCCCCGGATTTTATTCCGGACTCTTTGCATAGCATTTTAAAGTGAACACTTGCAAACACGTTCCGGTGACATGTTTACCGGGTGTGCGCCCGGCAGTGACACAAAGTACTGAGGGACTAGTGCCATAAGGAATATTCCATTCTTGCCAAACCCCATCCATCGAGTCCCATCCGAATCGTAATAAGACTACAACACGAGTAATTAAACCCGAATCATTGTTTCTTTAATTTCCCCACTGACGAAGATACTCGAACGTTAAAAGGGGGATTATCAAGTTGTCTGGCCATCAATTACGTCACGGGAGCGCAGTAGCTCCTACAAACAATGCCCACTCCACCTTCCACCCATTGTAATAACCCCAGAACTAACTTTCCACTCGGTCCATATAATACCTTTGCCTAATTACTCCCTCAAATTTGCATAGCCTTGAATATTTGCGCCCTCACTATCTCTCGGGGATTATAATTTCAGTGGAATTTTGAAACTCGAAAAATAAAATACTCTTGAGTCAAGACCCTAAGGGGAAAAAGGCAGGGGGTGGCGAGAGAGAGAGAGAGATTTCCGGAAAATAATATCTATTGTTCGGACAATATTTTTTGAAACTAGTAAATTTTTGTTTTGTCCGAAAAATTAAGTCCTCGGATCTTGTCCGGCACTACAAAATTCACTGTTCACAAATTATTTTTCTATATTTTCCTGTTTAGGGAATGACCATTAATTTATTGCTGTGGGATTTTTCATATTGTTCCTAGGCTTCCTCCCCTAGGGGACTTTCTCTGTCCGGGTTTTTCCGAAATGACATCTGATGACCGCAGAAGATCAAGATTGGAAAAACCCAGGGTTCGAGTAGTGGAGAAAAATCATATGGCCCTCTTTACCAGAATCTCGATAATCATTTCAATCCTCCAATCCGAATTTCTTTTTTTCATTTTAGATGGATAGACGTGTAGATCCCTATAATCGGCGAATTATTGATTTAAATATAAACTTTATAAGAGCCCGTCCATAACAAAAAATTGTTTACTCATTTGTACCGCGATTGCTGCGATTAATTTATCTTCTAACATCGGAGGAGTTTATTTAACATGTCCTGATGCTAGTGAAAAAATTAACAAAAATTCTTAAAGCACAAAAATTCAATAATGTGCACATAATGAGTCCAACGAAGCCACTTCACTTAATTTACTATTGTTCTACTCTTACAATTAGCCATTGCCATTAAAATTAGCCTTAGAATTTTTCTAAAAGTCTATAGAGTCAATGAAAAAATCCAGAAACCTGAGCACAGTAACAAATCTCTACAAGTTAATAAACGATTAGTCTTCTTAACGGTATAATCATCAAAAAGTTATAAACTTTCAAAAATTATCAACAACGACTATTCCACCCTATCTTCCCCCAGTTTTCCCCCAATTCAGAGTGCGACAAACGAAATCATTTATCCTCGTAAATAATTCCTTGTATCTTCCAACAAAACAAAACAAAAAATCTCAAAAATCGAAAATAAAAACAGATAAACCAAGACAGAACGGAAGTGAGATGAAGAGTGAAGAAAAATGAGGTGCGAGCAGTAGTTGAAGAAAAAACCGCGCTCGGGGGGGGGGGGGGGGGGGGGGGGGGGCCAACGGAGAAATTGACGAAGAGAAATTAAGAGAAAAGCGAGTTATGGTTTAAAAAGAAGGATGAGGTTGAAACAAGGAGAAAGGAGGTAGAGGCGACCAGGGCAGAGCGTGGCAAGAGAGTAGAGGCATCCGCGCGCTCATTTCCGTTTTGGGGCTGCCGACGGGGGTGACGAGCGGCAGAGAGGTCAGGGGGGGTGGTGGAAATACTTTGAGAGGATAGAGCCGTGGATGGGGGGGCAGGCGGAGGAGTTGATGCGGAGGTGGAGGATGCTAACTCGCGAGATATTAATTCTGTGTTAGCGCTAGAAGGGTGCCGGGGCGAAAACTACGTGTCAAGAGAGGAGGGGGATTGGAAATAAGCGAGAATGGTGTTGTGGGGTGATGGAGACCGGGGGATGGGGGTTAGAGACTGTGGGTACATGATGAGAGGGTGAGAAGGAGGCGTTACAAATCAGAGATTAGCCATAGTTAACTCGACTTGCGCAGTCAAACAGTTAATCAATAAATGATTATTTACATCGTGCCGGAGTATAACCACTGTGATTTAGCCTCCTCGTCGCATTTTAGACTAATCCATTGAATGGCTGTGACGAGTGTCGTTGATTGTGAGTTAGATAAAACAATCGATCAATAGGCAATGCTCATTGTAATATGAAACACCGATTGACGTCCCTGCCAATGATGTTTCTTTCCAATATAATTGTATTGTCGAATCTATTATTTTTCCCTTTCCCTCCCGCCATTGGAATTCTTTACCGAGAAACGAATATCCGATTCCCAATTACATGTTTCCTTTGCCGGAAAGAGGTCTTTCCTCTCCTCATGGTCACACTACACTCGATCCTCAACAGCATAGTCTAACTCAGCTACCTCATCCACCCGATGCGCCCTGACACAATGAATGAGATAGAGTGAGAAGAATTGTCGAGGATGGTGGGTACGTAGGAAGGAAGCATGCAGGAAGATCGTGGTCGTGCAACTGACTGAGAAACGCCACCGGCAGACATTGCTCGCCATCAGTGGGCTTTTCCATACTCAGTGAAAACTGGCAAAAGTGACCAGAAGCATTTTCCAGCCCCCCCCCCCCCCCCCCCCCCCCCCCCCCCCCCCCCCCCCCCCCCCCCGCGCCCCGCCCGATTGATGGTTGGGCCAACGCTGGGGCTGCGGCAGCAAACTGTGCATCGCCGTTGACGGGTTGAACTGTGTGGACGCGCGGGGGTAGAATAGAGAGGTGTAGAGGTAAAGATTATATAGCTATAGCTGAATGACTGGCGGCGGAAGCGTCGTCATGGCGACACATCGATCAGCCGCGGTGCGCCGCCACGCACGAGTCTACGCCGAGAGTTCCACACAACTGAATACCGAAACATGACTATCTCCCCTCCTTTTCAAGCACAACAACCCAAATCCACTCGACATAGAGAGACTCACCTTCAATGCTCACTGGCTCAACAAAAACATAAGTTACCTATTATACAGCTTCGATGTAACTACTTGATTTTCAAATCTCATTATAATTTCAAGTAGACGAACTCATTGAAATTGTTCACATTTCCATCGGTGGAAATTATTTCTCCAAGGGAGGAAATGTGGAAAAACACACTCCCCCGATTTTTATCGGTATTTTTCTCTTTTTCTCAATTGCATAAATTTTCCTCCCTCAGTATTTCCACATTTCACTGTAGCTTTATCCCTCTCCCACTCGGGGGACAGATGGCGCACTGGAGGTGGTCCTTTTTTTTGGCTTTTTCTCTTCTTTTGCCGTCTCTCTTCACCCCCTCCCACCCGACAGTACCCTCTCACCCTACCTCTACTACCCACTCCACGATAATGATGGCAATCAGCCCCTCAGAAAGGATTTCAGGAAATTCTCTCGCCTTTTTGTCGGCAGCAGCGGACGCCACAAACACCGGTCCCTTCACTCCCTGCTCCTACAAGCCTTCCTTTCTGTCTTGGATGCAGAGTATACCTATAGTGTAATGGAGGAGGAGGAGGAGGAGGAGGGAGGGATGGAGCTTTTCAATGACTAGCCCTCTCCTTACCCTTCTTTTTTCAACGTTTTCCTCGTTTTTTCTCCTGTTTCAGGTGCACTCTTATGGTTTCTCAGACTCTTCAAAGACTGCGGAATACCCAATGGTCTCGAGATAGCGGGTTTGGTGCATGTGATGGAGGGATTCCGAAAGTGCCCAGGAAAAAAGGTAGTTAGTGACCACTCCAACTTCAGTTGCGTCGTCTTAGAGGAGACTATTGGCTAGATGTGTCTGGGTAAATTTTCCAACAAATATTCTCGCCAAGTTTCAAGAGAAATTGTTTCGTAATAATGTCTCCCGATTACTGCTGTTGATGAAATGGGGATCGATGACGAGGTGTCACATCTAATTCTGACCCGATAACTTCTTCGCAGATTTCTTCTACTGACTTGTTGAAATACTTCAGGGAAGGCGATCTCCACGATCTTTCAAATCACTCAGACCCTCAAAACGATATATCAACAATCCGTGAAGATAATCGATAGTATTTCAAGCAATCACAAAATTTGAAAAGTCATCCAGAAATCGAATTGCGAGTGTTCGTTCATTTTCGAGAATTTTTTAATCATCTCTCCCCCAAAAAATGGTTCTAGGGCCCCCATGGAGCTTCACTATTTAATCCCATATTCTTCATATCCATATCCATACTGCGGGGCAATGTAGATGAATAACTGAAGCAGATTAATCAGTAAGAATCGATAACAGCCAGTCAATGTTGAAATGGAACTTAATCGTTGACTATCTCCTTAGATCCATGACAATTAATTCCTCAGCATCTCCACCGAAATTAGATCGTCACAGCGTCGTGTCTCTTACAACGTCCGACCGACAATTAATTTCCTGCACTTTGAGTTCCATTCTCCTCAAACATAATTCCGGACGTAATCCAGCGGAATCCCTTCTGACTGCTGATACAATTGTTCCTTTGCCATCTGACGTGTGCTATCACAACTGCATATAGGGTGACAGGGAGTTGAGGATTTACCTATATGATCTGTTGCTTCACGTCTGATCGAATAACATTGACAGTTGTTGAGAAATACAAATTGTCATTGTTATTCCCGAGATTCTCATATCATGCCAACACCATTATTCACTCTTGTACATGTGTATGCTCACTCCCCCCTCTCGAAGTCACTTCTTCATTGACGCAACATTGGGCACACACGCGATAACGCACGATTAACCGGGTAATGACTTTCCCCTGGGGCGTCTACGACCAACTCCACCTTCCTATATGACTCCCTTATTCCGACAATCATCGATTATAACTGGAGGAGCGTGGCGCTTTGGTGAAAAAAATCTTTTTGTTGGCCCAATAGAAGGAATGGCTGCCCCGAAGGCCCTTTTTTCGACGAGTCACCGGAGATTTAGGAATTAATCGTCGGATCAACGGGAACTGGTGAGGAGCATTCGCTCTTCTTCAATTCATCATGTCAAGATTAATGAGATGGGCGATAATATTGGCGTTTATTTTATGGCTTTCATATCTAGATCCTGTACGACAATTTGAGAATTTTAGGAAGACATTTTTCAAGGAGCAGACATCGGATAGACTTGTCTAATAATTAACAATAAGGGATATTTACGTTGGGTGATTACACTGAGAGGAAAAAACAATTTTCATCATGCTGTGTCGGAAAAGCACTTTTTCGACACATTGAGATGAAAAATGATGTTTGTAACTAGTGAAAAAAAGTGGTCTTTGAATCGTGGGATTATATCACGAGCCGATGGCTAACCTCCCACTCGCCAAAAACCATTTTTTTTTCACTTGTTACGAAATATACTATTTCATCACGCTGTGTCGGAAAAGTAACTTGACACATTGACACATTGAGATGAAAAATGATGTTCGTAACTAGTGAAAAAAAGCGGTTTTTGACTCGTGGGATTATATCACTCGCCTTCGGCTCGTGATACAAACCTCCCACTCGCCAAAAACCATTTTTTTTTCACTCGTTACGAAATATACTATTTCATCAGGCTGTGTCGGAAAAGTAACTTTTCAGGCAATCTCTGCTTTGCGTCGAGTGACTGAAAAGTGTTTTTTCGACACATTCAGATGAAAAATATTGTTCGTAACAAGTGAAAAAAAGCGGTTTTTGAATCGTGGGATTATATCACTCGCCAAAAACCATTTTTTTTCACTTGTTACGAAATATACTATTTGAAAATCAAATGTCGTTCTGAGAAAAATTGAAAGCGACTTTTACGAGAAATTTCAGGTATTTAGTTGTCAAAACTCCATATGTTTTGTTAAATTATATTTTTTTCGCAGTGAATAGAAATTAAAAGTAATGATTATCATTATTTTAAAAAATTTATGAGACTTTTCATGGGAAGCGAGGAATGCAATTTAAATATTAGATACGAATAGATTTTCAACTGATTAAAAATACAAAAAAGACAATGTCTGAATAATCACAATTTTCAGTAGTGACCAATGTCAGCCATGGACGTACGACCTTACTTGAATATTTTAGTATATTGTTGTGACTAATAGCTAATTTTTTCTCCATGTATTGGATGCCGTACATTGTTGAATAGTTTTTTTCTTCCTTTGAGTAATTGCGTGTGTAATATCGAACGAATGATGAGAACCGCAGTCGCCATCTACTCTCCGATTGCCCAAGTACCAAGGGGGTTGCTACCCCCTTTTACTCTCGGCATGTATTGATCGTTCTCGTCCTGCAGTCGGGAGAATTCCCCAAAAGTCCTTCCTAACCGATGAATGTTAAATCCTGTCAGAATTACCATCGAATATGAATGCGATTACAATTTCCATAGAATAAAATACCACATCGCGTATTGTTCCCTAAAATAACTAAACTTTTTCAGAGTAATATTTATCTGAATCTGATTATTTTCCCCTGCTGGAAGACGTGAGAGATGGAATAAACAATCTGGACGACTCGGCTAAATATTTCTTTTAAAATAAATTTTATTTAGCACGAGGAGGGCACGACTGTTGTCTTAGAGTCTTTCGACCACTGTCTAGGACCTAGACAGCGATCGAAAGACTGAATTGTAATAAAATCAAACAATTTGTAGGAGGCTGCTAAATTTTTCTTTTAAAATAAATTTTATCTAGCACGAGGAAGGCACGACTGATCTCCTAGAGTCTTTCGACCAGTGTCTAGGACCTAGACAGTGGCCGAAAGACTGAAGTATAATAAAATGAAAGACCCTTACTGGCAAACCAAAGGGTTTAAGACACTAGAGGAACTTTCTTTAAATTTCTACCCATGTCTCAGATTAAACTGCTCTCGAGTTTGCAGTACAATCACTCATTAATGAGTCCTGTCCCAGAAATAATTTTTCCCACCGTCCTAAAATATTTTCCGAGTAGTCTTGGGACAGCTGTGAAGGTATTCTCGTATCTTCCAACATCCCATCCAAATTTCAGCAAATATAGCTGCACCATTCGACGGTTTTTGATATCGTCGACACTAAATTCCACTGATAATTTTTGAGAATATCACTGGTAATTTTTCACGTTGATATCCCTAAAATACTATCGAATGCTGCTATTCTATTGACCGAAAATTTAATGGATAAATAATCCCCTGAATACCCCTCGAACTGCAAAATTATCGAGTATTTCCCTCAAGGTTCCCTGCAAACGAACGAGGTCATTAATTTTTTTAAAAAACATCTGGAAATTTCGCTTAATATCGTATTAACCTAATTTATTCCTCAAACATTCTCATTTAAGATTCTAAACTTCGCCGAGTCACTGCGTTCAGAGGGTGAATTTTTTTTCCACTTTCAAAGGTGAAAGTAGATAAGAGCTGATACCGTCAGACGGCGTTTCATTCTTTCGGTTTGTGGAACGCGTAATAATTGCACGGGAGGGTGCGTATCGAATCGGCCGTCGACAAGGGACAAGAGAATCGAGAGAGAACTAGCCGGAGAAAGGGAGAGAGAGGGAGAAACGAGTTCGGGGGATGAGGAGCACGCGCCGGAACCGGAACCGAGAGTCGTGTGTCCCTGCCGTTCCCGGCCGGAACTATCATGATTAGTCACGGGGCTTGCAATGAGCTGCGCTCGAGTCTCTTCTGAGTGCTCAACTTAAAGCTGAAACTATTGTTACTTCATGGTCTGTGTAATGTTGAGGAAAGGTGGAGGGGGATGTGGGTGAGGAGGAGGGTTGTGTATTGATGTCAGATAGATAAAGATACCGTAGGACACTCTGTACTATTCAAAATTTTTGGGGAGTGCTTTTAAAACTGCGAAACGTTCAACTGAGACAGTCACCAATCCCCCCAGGAATTTTCAAATGAGAGAAAAATCGATCAACGCCAAATTGGAAGAAAAATTCAGTGCAATTGTAAATTTGCAATTGATCAAAACCGAACATTTACAAATTTTCGGAAATCTTTCTTCTCTACACCAATACTTAGCGACAAATTACCATTAATTTTGTATTAATGGAAAATTGTAAATTACTTTTATTTATATTTTTCAAAGTTCGGTGAATTTTCCAGATATAAATCAATGGGAATAAAAAATATCCAATGCCGCAATAAAATTACAACAAAAAAAATCTCCCTGTTAGTAATGCTGAATATTACTTGATTGTTTATAATTATCCTAGCGATAATAATTTCTTTAAAATGTTTCGTTGGGAGCCATTAAAAATTTTCGAAAATTGTTCCGAAAATTTAAAAAAATTAAATGCAAATTAATGCATTTTCCAGGTTTAGGTATTTCACTTTTCCATTGAATTTAAAATTTTTTTATTCAAGACTTTTTTATTATTTCGGTTGGTTTTTTTTTTCACGTGTTATTTCTGGAGTCGTAATTGAATGCAAAAAGGCAATCCGAGAATGATGAGACTAGGAACAAAATATCAGGGAATATCTATCTACGTCTCTCGGTTTTCAAGCGTGAGCAATGGGCAGGGGGGGTTCCGGTGCGTTTACCACCATCCTCAGGGGTTGCCGGTACGTAACCGGAAGTGAGGGGGCGCGCGAGAAGGTTCGACGGGCCACGAGGAAAGAAAGAAAAAGAACTGGATCCTCGCCACCCCATGGTCTGGGGCTCCATAACGGCTGTAGTGTCACGCGTGTCCCCATGACCACCCCTACGATCCGGGGTTAACCGATACCGGCAATTATCAACGCGTCATGCTCACCACGATCCTACTCGACTCTAATTACTTCACGAACTTTTCACTTTTTCATTCACCCGAGTAGAAAAAAAATCGCGAAAAACGGGAGTTATTAATTAATTTACCATTCGCATTCTTTGATTATTTCTTATTCACTCGGGTAAAAAAAATTAATCGTGAAAATGGGAATTATTAATTAATTTATCATTCTCATTCTTTGATTATGTGAACTCTCGTATTGTGACCCCTGACACGCAATAGCCAATTACGTTTCACCAAAGATCAATTGCAAGCGTAAACATTGCATTCATATGCGATGGGTATGCACGCGCTGGTGCCACAGTTGAGTGCATGTGTTCCAGATATATTGAATGGAGCAGTAAGTAAGCCTTAATTGCGTAATCTAGAGAGATTTTTTTCAATTAAACTTGAGTAAAATTTAATCTCTTTTATTCAAACAACGAGGATGAATTGTTGAGCACTGAGAGAGAACGAGTTTTTTTTAGAAGTATGCCATCTGGTAAGAAGGAACCCATGACTCGTGATAAGAAGTACTTTCGACGAGAAATTTCGTACTGGTTCGAACCAAAAATATAGTCTATTGATTGGACACTGCTTAAGGCCCGGGTGTAATAATTTGTCACCTCGAAATCGGCGTAACGGATTACACTTGAAATAATTATCAAGTCGTCAGCAAACCTAATTTACGACCTGCAGAAATCAAGCATCCAAGCCGGAAATAAGCTTTTCTTCCAATTTAATAATGATTCTTCTGGTAATTAATCACACCGATTTTGAAGTAACGGACTATTACACCCGGGCCTCAAAGCCAATCTAATTAGTTTTATTTATTGTTGCGAGTATTCTAGGGAAATAATGATAACGAACGTAAAAATACGTCTGAAAATCAGAGTGAGGGTAAAGGCCATACGTTTAGCGAGAAAGTTTGAGACGGAGATTAATTCGCGGGTGAAGGAGCTCGCGAGCCTAATCGCAAGCTTAAATAAGGAGACAGCAATGGATTTAATTATCGGGAAACTTAATTTTAGTCGACTCTAGGATTGAAGTTCTGAAGATCGGTAATTATATCTGAAGTGGCGATTTATTATTAAATCACCACTTCGACCATAATTCGACCATTAAGATCATTTGGACCTCGATCCTCAACATTTTTGAGTCATTATCCGAATGATTCATATTTGTTTACTCACCTTATATAATTCAATTCTGTAAAAGTGCTCGATTCTAGTCAACAATCTACTGTAATCGAGTCACAATTTATCCGAACAAAAAATTAGTTTTGACTCTACCTTTACCCAAGTACCCTCGCAGTAACTTCTGATTTTTCCTTCAACAAAAGAATCCCTGGGCGAAATTGAGAGGCACTAAAACGAAAATATTAAAACCTACCAACTGGCGGGAATAAAGATTTTAATTCGACTTTGAAGATAATAAAAAGTGCCAAGTACTAAGATTTCATTGAGGGTTTTAAAATTGACGCGATCAACGTAGGTTTTAAGATGTTGAAACATTAGTGGAGAGAGTAGAAGATATTCCGAGATGCTGGACTGGAGATGAAACACGGTGGAAGAGAGGGATGGAGGGAAAGAGGGAGAGAGAGAGAGGCTGGTAGCTGGGGAACATCCGGGATCCCGGAGGGTAGTTCCGTGGGGCGGGCTCGGTTGTCATGGATACGCGGCTGGCTAACCCCACTAACCACTCCCCCCAACCCCCATCTCACTCTCCACCTAGTATCATCCCTCTGGGCACAACGGCCGCCATCATCGCACCACCATCTTGCCATAATCGCGCGGAGGCTGCACCAAATTCGCCGATATCTACATGACAAGCGAGCATATTACGCTTATCCGATTATTGTTATGGCAACTGTAGATAGATGTAGATAATGGTACATGTCACATGGTGAATATTATATTTAATACCGCGGCGCTATCGAGGCTACAGGGGATGGACTATCGCGGTGGTGATTAACTGATTATTGGTGAGGCGACTGGGCACGTTCAAAATTGACATTGTCAATTTGATTAATTTTGATGATAAGAATTTGAAGATATTCATGCTGTGATCAAGCACGTCAAACGATCCTGAGGGGAGCGAACGCAAACACTAGGTACTATGGAGAGCTTGCGTGGAGATAGCACCTCTTTAAGCCAGATTGTTGCTTCCGTCTGAAGCCTAGGATCATTCGAACTTTTCTGTCCTACCGGTTTGGCCTCTTATTTATCAGCTTCCTAGGAACACTCGCATACGTAGGACATATTGTTTCCTCCAGGTCTCAGTTTGGCGCTTTTGGAATTTATTGCGGGTCCAAGAAAATATGAAGCCGTGACAAAGGTTTAGGTTTTCACTTGTGAAACCGCTCAAGGATCTCTTTTTCAACCGATCGAGACAATCCAATTTGGTTGTAATTAGTCTGCAATAGTCTTTATATAGAAAGCTATGACTGTTTTTTTTTAGAATCAATTTCTCGTGTATATTGAGAAATTATAGGGCCATACCGAAATGTTTAATAATTCTATCTATTGAAATTTAATTGTAAAAAATAAAAGTTGTACCGGCAGTTTGGCGCTAGGGACTGGGTCTGTAGTTCTCTCGTGGCAGACCCGGGTTCGCTTCCCACCGGTGACACTGGTGAGATTCTAACTAGTATCAAAAGGCCTGATCACTCGGCTGAATGATGTCTCCACAGAGATTCAGAAGGAGACGTTAAACAAATGGAAAAAAAAATTAATAAAAAAATAAAAGTACCGAAAGCCAAGTTTCATGTCCAACTGGTGATTGAATCAATTATTGAAGTGTTTATTCCGAAAAAGGTCTCGAAATTTTGCGTATTAAATTGCAAGCAGTCAATCTCAATTTCCAACTCGCATATATTAAAAAAATACTCCATAAACCAACTAGCATTTCGCCAGTATCTTTATACTCCTGAGAAATCCTCAGAGGCCAACTTTTCCTAGACGTCCATAAATTAAACCCCGAGAATATAGTGGTATAGAGAGACAGGATATTGGCGCGGGTTAAGGTTGCCGCTTGGTCGGGGAAAGCTGCGCCCTCGGCATGCGGGCGTATTCCCCGTCGCTCCTCGCTCTGGTTCAGATCCTGGCATCCATTGGCAGCGGTATTGCCCAGATAACGTGATTTACACTGTCGGGGTAATTAATGTCCTCTTTCTCCTGCCCCTCCGCCGACTACGCCAGCTCTCAACCCCATCCCACCTACTCTGCACAGTACACAGAGAATGTTTAATGGGCCAGAGGTGGAAGGAAAAAAAAGGAGGAGAAAAACAATCGGAAATCGACGACCACCTGCCGCCAAGTACGATGGTCCCGGTTTTGTGTATGCAACGGTATCGAAATGCCAAATCGACCGAATGGATTGACAAATTATTCACTACCATTTTTTACTCTATCAGCATTTCCTATCCATCTTGAGGTTTTTCATTCACATTCACCATTTTTACTTTTTATGTTCACCGATCGAAATTTCAGCGTGAAATGGTAAAAGAGGTAGAGTAAAATTTAAATTTTTATAGTCAAAATTTTACACATATTTTTTTAAAAACAGAATTGTCAAAAATCCACGTTGAACTCGGTTTTGCTGTTGACAATTTGTTTTTTATTGCAAACTACCACCAATTTTTAAAATACCCTCATTCTTCAGGTATTCACTGATCAACTTGAGAGTTCCGTTTTAGTAATTTCGTATTTTTTTATAACCGAATGCAATTGTGAAAATTAAACAGACCCTGACATTTGTAGGTAACGAAAAAATTTGTTTCTGAAGCTTTTGCGAGGAATGCTCCGGCAACTCTTCATTCATCGGATATTAAAAAAATAATTCACTTGTAATTTATGAACTAATAGCCCTCGGGAATCTGTGAATAATGAAAAGCGAGTCGAGTCAAGTTGGGTCCACGAGTTGGAGTGGCATAAGGGGGAATGACTTGGGAATGCAAAGAGGTTGGAAAACTCGTGGTCCGTCGGGTTTTCAAGTTCCCAGCCCCTAGTAAAATTAAAAGAAAAGCGAAAATTTATATTTGATAACTTTAGTAGTGTTACCTTCCCACAGAATGACCTGACAAATCTCTAGTGATGTTCTCGTAAAGATCCAAGGTAGTACATAATTGATTCCGTTGAAATATTACTGGTACCTCAATAATTAGAAATAATTGCATTGCGATTACTCCCAAAACTTGCCACAGCAGCATCTTCGCATGTCTCTTGACCTAAAGCTCTCGACTGGACATCAAACAACTCGCACTTTCAAATTCCCGACAGATTTCTTACCTTCTACCACCTGCCCTGTACTACCAAAAATCTGAGTATTGAATTGGATTGGATTTGTTCTGGCACTCACCAGTTATAGAAGCCGCAGAGCCCGGCGAAATGGTGGATGGATTGGCACGTGGAGGTGGTGAGAAAGCTCCAGCCAGATAGTTGCCCCGGTCAGCAAGGGCCTGTTTAGCTTTCTCAACGCTCTGTTTAAGCTGCTGAAATGTGCTACCACACGCAAGGCCCCGATAGGGCCAGTTCTCCTGTTTAACGCCCGTTGCCGAGATGGAAACACCGGAGGCTGTTGCTGCCCCAGTCGTTCCTGTCGCTCCCTTCAAGTCGAGCGCCCCCGAGTACGAACAGCTAGTGCTGTCGTACATCACCAAAGTGCCCCTGTAAATATCCCAAACAAGCCATAAATCGTGCATTCCCCCTAAACTCTCCAGCATCAAAAAGAGACTTAAAAATAATGAAACAACGACTACAAATGCATCAAATTTATTCACTCCACGCACCGTCGGTCGTCAAAAGAATCAGCATGATCCCACGCAACCTAAGATGATACCGTCATTCGGCAAAATGAACCCTTCACTCAATGCACATCACGGTAATCCACAGAGTGGCTACACCAGTCAGTCACAATGAGAGATCACAAAAAGCGAATTCACCACTAATCAACAATTGACGCTCTGAATATTCTTCCAATGTTTTTCCAAGACTTTTGCCTTGACTTTGGCCATTAAAATCGAAATGCCAGTATCCAAAACAAATAAATCCCCCTAATATTTAATCCCCTTTATCAACAAAATATCACACAAAAGTTTATCCATTTCAAACGCATACCACAAACGCATAGCGCACTGTTGACCGAACCACTGTGAAGAAGAAGGTAGAGTCAGGCAGGTTGTCTCGCGCAACTGCGACCGCCGCGGCCAGCAAATTGTCTGCTTCCGGGCCTCATTACATCACTCTGTTACTCTGT
>JAPYZM010001382.1:0-27372 GCA_030522845.1 Psyttalia concolor
TAACATAAGCTCATGCTCGTGGAGGAGTGTCACGTGTGTATGTGTATAGTACACGAGATTACACGAGGTATCCACGCACCCACATACGTAAACAGAGTAACGATGAGTCTCTCTACACAGCATACCAATACGTACGCAAGCGTTATTATTGCGAGTGGCATGAAAAGCCAAAAGTTTTATTTCCCCTTCTCCCGCTTCTCTCTCTCTCTCGCCCTCTCTCACCCCATTCAAATGTTAATTGGCAGTTTTTTTTCGCGTTTATTCGCCAACGCCACTCAGTGACACCAGCATTTTTTCGCGCACGCGAGAGGCTAACGCGAGCCCAGGTGAAAGTGCCGTCGCGAGTGTTTTTGTTATTTTTTATTTTCCCTCTTCCGAGATGGATTACCCCCGCACTTGTGCAACGGTACTTGACCCAGGGAGATGTATAGTTATCGTTTAATGCATGAGAAGCGATAGCCGAGCATCCCTTCGTCCGGCTGACCGTCGACTTTGACCCTTACGCGCTCCATAAAACACGAATGCTGGGGACCAATGAAATATCAATGTTCAGGAGATCTGTTGTTTCTTTTTCTTAGGGAGACCCTACGGGCATCAAACGCCGGATGTCAGGGTTATTTCACTGGACGCTAGCAGCAATTTCAGTTTTTTCGGGCATTTGGAGATCTCCTCAATTCAAACGCTAATTTATTTCTATCGGTCTACTCCCATTGACCAATTTCTTGGGCTTTTTTTTTATGGTTTTGCAATTTATATGAAGTAACTTGTGAGTCGGTAGTGACTATTGACTTACCCTCTCACTTTATAGGATCCAGACTGCCTTAAAGCACTGAATAATCCACCCTAAAGCATTGTTCCTCTCGCTTCGTTGGGAACACTTTGAAAAAATAAATAAATAGCTAAAAATTGAAAAAAAAAAAATGGTCTATTTGTTAAAGTGTATCACGAGAATTGAAAACCTTTAGCTTTCGTTTTTTTTTTCCACTTCACTTGTTTGGTTATTTCTCACGATTAAAATCACTGAAAAATTGTAATCATGCGCAGAAAAATCATGATTCGAGGGGTCTTGTGTCGAGTGATTTCCGAGGGCGCTTAAAGGTAAGTAGTTTGGTTGGATGTGACGTGTAATGGCGAGAGGCCTCGATGGTAAAATCCCCAGGGTGAGATGATGATGTTAGCGCGTGGACCGGCCCCAACACGACGGACGCACATTTGGCAGCGTCGTTATCAGTCGCGGTCCGACGATTGGCTGTATCGGAGCCTGCGCCCCTCGCGCCACTCGCCGTCTCACTCTTTTCACCCTCAGTGAGTTCCTTTCGGCGGTACTCGTTACTCCTCTCCGCGCATTCTCCTGTCTGCTCATCTTATGATATATATGTGTATGGAGAATGGATATGTGGGGAAGATGGAATCATCTAATGGAGTAGATTTGCATTTTAGTTGGGTAATATTAAGCCGCTGTTTCAGTTGAGTTGAACTGAAAATAGCAATTTGGGAAATTTTAGATTCGCGATGATTACATAATGGAATTAAGGGAATGAATTGAAAAATTGATCGGGCGGTCTTGCTTCTCTGATTGTGAACAGGTCATCAAATTCTCGCCGGTGATGGGTATTTTGATAAATTGCCACGAGATTTTTGTAACAAATGGTGACAAGTCATACGCTGGGTAAAAATTACTTTGGCAACTTCGCCGATTACTTTTTCTTGACATTACGTGAACAGGGTACGTACCTCCCCCCTGTAAATTTGCAATGTTTACGTAATATTTACTTATTAATTACAAAACTTGTGCCGATTGAAAATGTTTGTTTTTAGTTTCAATCATTCTGTATTTTTTTATTTGATAGTAATAGAAATTGTTTATGAAGACGACTATTTTTGTGGAGTAAGAAATCTGTTTTTCAACGAATGATTCTATTTCAGTCCACATTTTAGGTCTCATTTGTCGGTCATTGATTTCATTCTCTGATATTTCACAATGACATCATCCATTACGTCAGTCATCACCTCATTATCAATATTTTATTCCTGTAGCATATAATTAGCGAACCCATGAGGAATTAAATTCGAATAATAATTTTTCCTCTTCCATGAAAGATAAAATTGCTTATTGCGCACTATATACTATAATTAATAATTAATTAATTAGTATATTATATCAAGTATTGTTTTCCCGGATAAAATATTGCGCAAAAAGTGCCGGGCAGTGGACGTTGAGGCAAGAAATTCGCTTTTCGTCCCAGCGCGAGGAAAATTATTTTGTCTACATCTTTCAAACAGGAAAAATCCTCGATCGAGGACCTGAAAACCCTTGGGTTCATTAATCGTTCCCCTCAATTGAAGTCGAGTCCTAGTTTTAAAATGACAACTGGATTTGGCATTTTTTAAGATACTCCCTTCAACATTTCGAATGGCTCCAATTTACTCACTCCCGATCAATTATTTGCCGTCCAAAGAGTGGGCCGCAGTGAAGCAAAGACATCCTCTCCTCTACTTGTGAACAATTGTGAGGCTGGCTGAATAATCCTGAAATCAAAGCAATAATAAAATAATTAAGCCCCTACGAATCACTTGCCCACAATATTTAAAAAAATAAAAAATATCAAACTTATCTGCGAGCCCCCGAATCGCATCCAAACGTCGAATTCTCCAGCCTATGATGCCAGCATTTTCCATGAGTAATGTTTGAATAAAACGCAATGATCTTTATTGAATACGATCTTTCCGCTTCCACTCCCACCAGCTTAACATCCTCGTTAACTACCGGCTAGCTATCATCCCGCAGAGCCCCATTTCGTGACTACCCGATCCATCTACCCCCGCTCTCAATACCCCCCTCCCCCTCCCCACATTCACGGTTCATTAACACCGAATAATAGATTGAGTACCTAACCCATCGTACATGTCTTATTCACCTCAAATCCAAATGACAAATATCGTTTTCCCATTTTACATTCCAGTCAATTTCCTCCTCAACGCAAACAAAATCAAAAGACAACTCCTCCTCCCTAGGAACTGTCAAGTTCAATAAAAACAAGGGAACGATTTTTTCTATAAACATAATCCTTCTTGGTCTTTCATTACTTCCTCAATTCTGCGGCGATACTGAGACAATCATTCCGATAATGATCTCGTGAACAACTGCTATGAATAAATTATTTACACAATTGAACAAACGTACACTGACTAGATTTAAAAAAAAATTGCTCACGACACTGGAAGTAATTAAACCTCTATTACACGACTACCCATAAACTGATTACTTTTATAGAGTGATTGCCATGAAACTATCAGGCCGAAAAACAATCGGTAAAAAATCAAACATGTGTGGAGAATCGGGCCAAATAGGTAACACATAAATGCAATCACTGCTTGTCACGAACAGAGAAAACGTTCAACAGGTTACTGAGCTCTATGTTATGAGAGTTTATTCGCGTGCCACCGGGAGTCCATTCGGGTGACACATTTCCCTGTACTGGGAATAGGATATAACCAAGGAGCTACTTGGCACGCCTCTACAAAGTGACTATTTTTTATGGACCTTTTCCACCAATAAATAACCCCCCCCCCCCCCCCCCCCCCCCCCCCCCCCCCCCCCCACACCCACCCCCCCCCGCCCCCCCCCGCCCCCCCTGGCCTCTCTTCGGATCGTTTATTAAGGATGTTTACATCCATTCCCCATAAATTGAGTTGAATCTATGGTTAAAAAGAATTATTTCAGTCTGCGTCAGTCTTCGACTTACGATCTTAATTAACAGTCACTCCAGTCGCAATATTTCTAGATTTTTCTGGCCCAGCAGTTTTTTTTTGGAAATGCAGTTTCCCCACAATTGCGGAGGCAATATTGATTTTGAAAATTTAGGGAATATATTTGGTGGATTATTGCAAAGCCTGGTTGGGGGTTAAATGAACTAGTTGTATCCAGCAGTCGTCCATGTGTAAGTGAAAGCAGTGGATGAGGGGGGCAGTAGAAAAGCCCCACCATAAATGCGGCGTGCAGCCGGCCTTGCCTGAAGTGAGAGCGATCATATCGGCTCGTTAACTGATATTAATAGCTGGGCGCGGTGGTACGTATACTCTCAATGCTGGTTGTCGAAAAAGGGGGCTGAACGCCCGCACCCTTTGTGAGAAACCTATGCGAATACATACATTCGACGCTTTCTAATTGTAACAAATTAAATCACGCTATGTCGATATGCCACAAGCCCACGTCACTCACCTCCACAATCCGTAGATGAGAGAGCGATTTTAGGGGTGATAATACCCGTCACCCCCTTAAAATCAAAATCGAATATTTAATGGGTTCGGGAATATGGCGCAGAAGAAATTTATGACAATTCATTTCAATCGATTTTTTTTGGCGTCCTATTCGTCTATTATTTATTATTTTTTTAGAACTTAGGAAATCAAAAGTTCACTTATTTTTTAAAATAACATTAATTCGAGTTTCCTTTAAGCTATCACCTTAATAATCGTGACAATTTTAATTCTATTTATGATTTTTTCCGTAATTTAGTATTTTTATCGGGAAAGCCCCTTTTTGGCAATCTAATTGAGTTTTGCCATGATCTCGTTTATTTTTGAGTATTAATTTTTGGAATTGTCGGCATTTCGCGATAACAATCCAAAGGGTTCATTGCCTCATATGAGGGCCAGTAGATAATTAATTTGAGTGCATATATCCTGTCAGAAAAATTATATTTCCGGAGATGTTTCGGTCAGATCCGAACAATCTCAGGAAAAAATGCAAAATAAAATATATCCAGGACGAACCGACGGCCGTGGCCGTGTGGTTAGAGTCCTAGACTGGTACTCCAATGATCCGGGTGGGCTTCCCGTCACCGGCGGTCAAAATTTGTACAAATTTATAGTACTCTGATCTCACGGGAGTCTCCTAAAAACGGACGACTATACCTCGCCAAGGTTTTCCCTTCAGGATGACGTACAGCGGGGTCGGTGGGTGGGACGGGTAAATCCGTAAAAATCCGAGAGGGTATACGTGAGAACAGGAAAAAAAAAATATATCCAGGACGAGTATGCTCAATTTTCCCTACAATAATTGCACTAACGACCTTGAGAAAAATAAAATGTTGTCATTGAAAAAATTCCAAGTGCCTCCAAATTTTTCTGAAGAACTATTATGACAAGTATTCAAAGCTGGACAGAAATAACCAAAAATCCATATATCTCCGGGTCAGTTTACCCTGCTTTCCCAATTAAAATGCAAACAAAAGAAAAAGATAGTTTAACCCCTTCATCAACATCAGCTATCACGTTCAATCTTCGATCTATTCCCTTTCATTTATATACATAGTACAGCGGGGGGAGTGAAAACAACGGCGATGCCGTGTGCCCGAGAGTTCCATAAGCATTCATATATTCACGTTTGGGCGCATTATTCTTGCATACTGAAACGCTCGGGCAGCCAGTAGCACAGTGGACGGCATCGGCGATATAGCAATGGAATAGGGAGGGTGGTATAGAGCCAGTTAGCGATAGCTGGTGGTACAGCTGTGCAGGGAGTAGTTGGCTGGTGCTACGAGCCTGTGGCACGCGAGAAATCCGATTGACTTGTAGATGAGGCGACAGTCGATACGAACCGGTGTGGGAACACACCTATCATCTCCCCTCGTCCAGTCCTTTCAGGCCCTTCTATAGCCTGGGCGTCCGTAGGTTGGTTGGACTGCTCTTCCCTTTGACGTTAGCAGGCCTATCTTGGTTAATTAATCTTGGCCGCCGGTGTATGTTGCCGATTGGCGAGTGCAGAGCCCACCAATGTCTACCACTCGTATTCGGTCTTTTTTCCTCCGTATACAATTAGATTCTTGAGAAATGTCTGCTGCTAGCATCAGCTCACCGATCGTCATCAGACAATAGTAGTCAAGGAATCATTCGTCAGCCTGGAAAAACGTGAAATTCCACTTGGATTTCATCCCCCACAGTCGCAAGAACTTACGTACCATCTGGCGGGGGAAGGGATGATTTAAAAAGGGGTAGAAAGCGCCTGTTGTCAGCGTTGGGATACCGACAATCGTCCACCCGCAACCTGTCCGACCGACTCACCCCCGAAGCATGCGGTCTCGCGGCTCTGATCATCAGCCACCCCCACGAGGAAATCGATACACCGGGGCAGCCTCGTCTAGCCTCCTAGGGATGTCTCTGTGAGAACGCCCTTTCAATTGTACTCCCCCTCAATGGAGTTGCGTAGCTTATTGATTGGCGTTGGCGTCGACAGAACATGAACATCGTGAAACGGTGTCCAAAGAGTGTCAGACAGGCGTCTCAGTATCGCTGTGTTTCAGAGCACACGCCGTCAGGGTCTCAAGGTAGTTGGAAGTTTCTCCGAGGCTTGTCAAGTATTCAGTGATAAGAAGAATTCACGTGACGGAAGAAAACTCAGCTCAAGTTGACTGGGGGGAAGAACTTGAAAAATCCTATTGTCATGATGCAAGAGCAATGATATAGTCTCGTGCAATACGGGGGAGGGGAGGAGTCCAGTTGAAATTTATTTAAAAAGAAAGGAGAGCAATAACGGATCGATCAAGAGTACGTGGGTGTTTGTACGTTGTGTCTCGAGTTATTGAAAAACGGGGCAGCAACGACAATCACGGGGCATCACGGTGGAACGAAACGGTGGAGGCCCGGACTGCAGGAGGCAGCGCGTAACAGCGGCCAACCGCTGACATCACCAGCAGCAGTCCGTCGGCCGTTCAATTTACGAAGAAAAGATGGTCATGATGGCTGGCATGGACGACCACGAGAGAAAAATCGTCATGGAATTTTGTCATCTGCTGGAAAAGAGCAAGCAGCTGTTCAATGGTCTTCGCGACCTACCCCAGTATGGTCACAAGCAGTGGCAGGCCTACTTCGGAAGGACCTTCGATATATATACAAAGTTGTGGAAGTTTCAGCAACAACACAGGTGAGGGAACATTCAATTAATAATTGCCAGTGCAATAAACGGCATTGTATGCTTTTTAAAAAATTCAGCTCTTAAATTCTAAGCTTCGATTGATTTCGTTCCTGCTCAGGTTCTTTTACTTCAATAGATGAATCACGTTTTGGGAATTTATCAGCCGCACCTTGCCCCCCTCATTGCAAAGTCTCCCTCTGTCTTTACGTTAGTGTCGTTATCTTTTTTCTTTTTTCTTTTTTTCTTTCTCGTTCCCTTGCGCACCCCTACTACGCCCTACTTCTATTTCTCAGCAGCACCACCATCCTTCCTAGCACACGCACGCTTCCACATGTAGAGTTCCACCCTGCTCCGCACCCCCTCGGTTTGTCCTCCCGCTTCGTATGTCCACCCCCTTCCTGTAGGGCTTTGTGTCTATCTCGAGCAACTTCTGGCCTGAGTGAATGGAACGAGTTCGATTTGCTGACGTGGGATTTGCTATTTTATTTCACTCTATTTGTTGTCATCGGTCTCCGTGATTCCTTTATTTTTCCTAGGGCGGGAGGGGGATTGTTTTTTTTACTCCTTCATTTAGTCTCGATTGACAAATACCATCAAATATCAAGGAGGGTTACTATTCGGGGACTGCAGAGGGCGGTGAAGCAGACGCTCGTGAATTAAGGATTGAACTATTTACGGAATTGTAATTTCGGTGTGCGATCGAAAAAAAATTTGAAATACCATCTATTTTTAATAAATATAAATAGAGCACACTGGATAATAAGATGTTCCTTTCAACTATAAATTCACGAGATATTCAGGGAGTTATTTTATATGGGCACTTGAAAACGGACTAATGTCCTTGTCCCGGTTCGTGATTCCATGTACACCGATAATTCAAAATAAGGGGAAAAAAATTTTTGGAATCCAACCAAACGACACTGGAAAATTAACATAATTTTTTGGCTGCGATTTTTCTCCAAAAAGTTTAAATTACCGGACACACAGGTCGTTCGAATATTACTTGGCCGATGAAACAATTCTGGCTTCACCTCGCGCGAGCCAAATGGAGTGTAGCGACAAAATAGTAGTAATGAGTTTGGAAATAAAAATCTGTCTCGAGTATCACCTTCCCAGTGGGTCGATATTCACCGCGAGATGAGAAGAATGCAAATGAATTGTTATCTCCTCCTCGTTCTGCTTTATTATTTAAATATGTCATTTGGCTATTCTATCCATTGCATATGGCACTGTTTGGCATCTGCACCCCGGAGACAGAAAAACCAAAGGGAGGCATATGTATATGTGGGGGAGACCCGGGCATTTGGGTGTTCCGTTTTGCCCCGGGTGTTTCGTTTTGCCCTGTCTCCCCTATATATGGATAAAATCTCAAGAACAACTATGCATGATAAATGTCAAGTGATCCTCATCACCACGAGATCCTAATTTTTCCAGAGCAATTTTGGACACAAAGTACGGTTTGAAACGCTGGCAAATCGGCGAGATTGCCAGCAAAATTGGTCAGCTTTATTATCACTATTACCTACGTACAAGCGAAACGAGTTACTTACACGAGGCATACTCATTCTATGCAGCAATAAGAGGACGTGCATATTACAGTCGTGCAGCTAAGGAAGATCGTAGTGATTTAATGGTGAAAAAATTGCGTTACTACGCTCGTTTTATCGTTGTTTGTTTATTACTTAACAAAATGAAATTAGTACGTGAACTTGTCCAAGAATTGGACACACAAATAGCCGATTATGCGAGTACGTATGAGCCAGAGGATCAGGTTGAATGGAATTTGGTGCTTGAGGAGATAAAGGCTTTTGTCAAAGCCGAATCGGCGGTAGCTGTATTACATGCCGACTCAAATCCCGTTGTATTGACGCATCGTCTTGGTCCGTTGACGTCACCGCCCATCGAGCGATCGCCACTTATGTGCCTAACTCTCCAAGAGATACTTATTGTTGGCAACTCCGCCGATCAGGTTAAATTCAGTGAATTATCAATTGACATGTTTAGAATGCTACAGACACTTGAGAGAGAACCACGCGATGATCCGACACACATGCATGATGCATCACCAGCAGGTAGATTGCCATTCAGACCCGGCCCATATCCACCTGAAAATGGTATGCCACGCCGTGAGAACCCCCACAAGTACCTGTTGTATAAACCCACCTACAGCCAAGTACAGGTATTTCTTGCCAGTGGCTTCAAAGAACTGCCTGCCAATGGTGCACTGCTACTTTATCTTTCTGCTGACGGCTGCTTCTCCACAGTCAAACATCCTGAGGAAAGTAAGTAGATAGGGTAGCTGTTGTGGTAGACTCGGGGGGGGGGGGGGGGATAAGAATATTGTCATTATTTATGGTCGTATTCAGGAATTATTGGCAGTGAAGACAGTGACATTTTGGTCGGGTTTCAATCAGATAAGGACGTGTGATTGAATTTCAAAGGGATCTCAAATAATTTTATAAGACCTTTTCCACTTTCCCCATTCCAATTCCGATCTCCCCTTGATTTCCAATGATTCCACGGGATTTCAACCATTTCGCCACACCATAAAACAAGCCCCCGAGTCGGAGATTACAGATGGATAGGCAATAGGCGGATGAATTATTCCAGCCATCAAACTGAGGGAATTTTCTAAAACTGTCGCACATTTGTCATTACCATTAAAATTGAAAAAAAAAAACAAAAACAGACTACCGATAGAATGTCAGCAATATTCTCATCCCCATAATGTATCAATTAATCCCAAGCGCAGTAGAATCTTCATGAGAATAATGAAATTTTTTTCATGGTCACAAAGTGGGATACGACCTGGGTGGCGTGACAACCAGCAACAAACGAGATCCAGAGCACGGAAAAAGGCTCAGCGGTGGTAAAGAGCCCCACTGTCTCTACCCAGGTGATCTCTATCCCTTCACAAGAAAGCCCCTGTTTGTGGTAGTCGACTCGGACAATAGTTACGTGTTCCAGCAGATACCAAGATACTTTGGTCAACCACTGATGGTGCTTATGTCCCCCCAAGAGACACCACCCACGTTACGTGATGTGCGTCACGGTGGTAGTCTCTTCACCCTCTTTCTTCATTCACCACTTGCCGCCTTTTGCCTTATATGCAACGTCGGTAGCTTAGCGGTGCATCACTGGGAACGATGCCAGAGTTACGTTGAACGTTTTCTCATCGAGGCAAGCCGTCTTGTCATTCGTTCCAGATGCGGTGAGTCATATTTTTTTCGTTATATGTAAATCAGGTGGTTTTTATTTATCTTCTTTTATATCACCACCCCCATGCAGATATATTTGACATTGGTCTGTGAATATGTATGACAGAGGATGAATAAGGAAGGCGAATGCATCTAGAGAGCAGATGAACAGAGGATGAAAATAAATGAAAAAAGGAAAAAAAAATCCACCAGGAGCCCTAAATTTTATATTCATCGGGATTTTGGGTTTTTTCAGAAAGCAGTATTCTGCAATTCTTCGGCGATGACTTCCTACGATTGCTAGTCGTACGCTACGTGTTCTGTGACGTTGTACTACACCTGCACCGATCATTTCGCGGTCGTCATCAACGACCGTGCTGCCATCCACCACTGCCCGAGGCAGATGTACTACAGCATCCAACGCTACAACACATAGTGCTCGATCTAGCTGCGTGCATTGATGCACGTGAACACTTTCCCGACAGCAATGAATTAGCCTGACCCCGGCATCACTATCGTCATCAGCGTGATAATGACACAATATCCCCGTTAACAACCACTTACCAACAATACGACTACGATTACGACAATTACAATTATAATAAAATCGTTACATTGAGACCTCATTAAACCGCGTCTCGCTATTCATTCTCACTTTTATATAAAAAAAAATTATGAAAAAAAGTAACATGTTGATATCTACAGTTTTTAATTGAACAAAAAATGAAAAATATCAATTGCAAACATCTTGGCGATGAGAAGTGCAGATATACACTGCTTATAATTATAAATAATATATTATACAACAGATAATTCTCATCGGCAAGACGTTAATTTATTCTTCACTCTACCGATTTTCGTTCTTCTTCTTCTTCACGTCGAGGAAACAACTACTTTATATTATTTTCCTTCTATTTTCAACATAAAAAATTTGTTCCAATATATTCTCACAGAGAGAAAACAAAACTCGAAGAAATATAAATAAAGTGAAATAATTTTATACACTATAATCTGCAAATAATGGAAGCAAACAATGTGATGAAATAGTTATGATGAATATTTTTTGAGAAAATTACGAAAATATCTAAAATAATAATCGGTATTTATTGGAGAGTACTTTCAAAGTAAAAACTCATCGAACCGAGCGTGAATAGCTACCTGACAAAACTCTATGTGCAGCTCCTCTTGTTCTAAAACGTCCATGTATATACATTTATCCATAAAATCTATATAAATATATAGATTCCCCCATCCCCAATTTTTAGTTCAATTCCTCCCGAAAGAATCTTTCTCTAGATGATACTCCCAATCCATCACTAACAAGCCGAAAAAAAAAATATATAAAAAAAATTGACTTCGCGGTTCAGATGATTGCGTCTGGCTTGAGCTCGTCGTCTGGCATGGTCACAAGAATTGGTTGGTGTGCTTTGCCTTGCGAACTAGTGCGGTCGATGCACATTCAAGCGCAAATAGTGAGATGAGAGAATTTTGCGGACGCTGAATAAGAGAGATGAAACTAGGGTGGGGAGGGGTTGGATTGAAACGTAGAAAAAGAGGGATCTGCAGTTTGAATGCGCGAGCGCAAAGCTGAATTCCTATAGGTAAATATAAAGAGCAAGTACGTGATGGTAGTAGTGGAGAATATCTCAACAATCTATTTATATAATCACAGATCCATTGGCTTGAAGTACTCTGAATTTATCCTGGGTATGCTTAGTAGTTAAAGATAAAAGAAACAAGTTTAGAGGTGTAAGTTTGGCACAGGTATGTTAACCAAGTGGCGATTAGAGGGACGCGGGGATGGGGAAGGGGATGCTGATGAGGGGAGATTAGCATTGTAGAGTGTCTCGTCTGAAGTAGTTGGTGGATGCTGACCGTGGTCCTTTTTGTTCTTGGGTACTCAAACTCCGGGTTTTCATTATCGGAGGTTGAGTGCAATTGGAAGAGTGGAGGCGATGATATGGGGGTGATGATTGTTGGGAGATAGGAGGCAAGTGGAGATATCATGGAGGGGCAAGATGCGAAGGGTCGATCACGAGCGTCATCGACATCCAGCTACGGCAGAGAAGTGCGTTGTGGTTGTCAGTATTTCCAGAGCGACTCATTGCTACCAGAGAGGCGTGCCATGATGATGAGGCCCTCGTCGAGAAATACTAATCCAATGACTGCCTCTGATACCTGGTAAGTTCCTTTTTTTCACTGCACTCAGACTGCGCCATTTATCTCGAGGTGTATAGGTCAAGGAACATTTGTGTATAGGACACCTGGAGACAAGAGTATACCCTCAACTGGAACTCTGATGTCTATTTAAAAGCATAGAGAATGAAAAATTTGATGACGCTGACTGGCAATGATTTCGTAATTTGTGTATTTGTCTGGGTAGTTTGGGTTTCACATTGGTCACAGTCGGCAACACGGCTAAGGCAAACGTAGCTATTTAAGGTTTGCCCGGGTGGCTATAGATAGATATGCGAGACCGGTCAGCCTCTCCCGGTTTCCGCGTCCAGTCTTCGCTGACTGACTGACTACGACGCGAATGTCTTTCACCCTCCCGACGTTCATCAATTTTTCTACTTCGATCCCACTTACAAATCATGTGTACAAAGTTATTCCAATTTGCACGGAAATTTCACAATAAAGTGCTGCAGAAGGCAAATAGTACTGGGGATAGAGTGGCAGAGTAGGGGACAGAGTACTCTCAATTATCAATAAAAACATGGCTTCTGTGTACAGTGATCATGAATATGAGCCGGTGGGTGCTGCACTGGTGCCGAGGACAATGGCCCCAGCTACGGCGCCAGTTGTGAGGATCATCGACACGGACGTCGTGCCCGTCGCTGACAGCGACGACAGCATCGACGTTAAGGGCCGATTCACGCCTGGTCCAGTTCTTGACGATGATGATGTGGTACTACCTCTTGACGGACAGATTGAGGACAACGCCATGGAGGCAAGAGAGCTCGGCAGTGGTGATACGTCTGACGACCTGGAGCACGAAACTGCACAACAACTGCAGGATCGACTTGAGGAGCGATTCTTGAACACTTCTACACCCGCCACCGAATCCAGGACTGACGGCGAAGTCAATACCAGTCAGGTGGGCTTTTAAAAAATAAACTCACGTTATTATTATTTATATTGATTCGTCTGCAGTCTCGCAAAATTGAGGAGTCCATGGGATGTTGAACAGAGGTAGATGTACATGAAACAATGGTTGGACTGACGTATATATAAACATTAATTGACGTCAGTTATTGAAAGTCCACTTGAGATTCACACGAGAGCATGAGTGCACATGTCACCTGGCTTATTGCAACCATAATTATAGACTCCCCTTGTTTATTTTCTTTTCGACTTGAATGATGAGCTCATCGGACCTAGAAACTTTTTTTTCTCACCATCTTATCTGGGCCATTGTTGCGACAAGCGACATATACACACACACTCCCGGAATAAATTTGAAAATTATGTCGGCTCCAAAAATATTATGTCCCATGTGTCGCAAAGCGACGGAAATCTTGTGTGTAAATATACGAATACGAGTGCGTGGAGATTTTATGTGTGGCCGTGTGAGCCTGTTCTAGTATTCCCGTAGTAATAGTCCAATTGAAATGAGTTTGATATTCTAGTTAGATTATATATACTCAGTTTTGAGTTGATTTTCTTTGTTTTTTTACAGGTGGACTCATCGGTAATTGAGGAGTTACCACTGCGGCGCAGTGCCCGTGGTCTCCCTGAGCGTTTGCGCTCTCAAGCCGGTAAACTACGTTCCCGGATAAAAGGCATTCAACGACCCAATTTTCATTTTCCAATCGAACGAAAAAAATCGCCCAAAGTGCGCTCATCCGAGCGATCAAAATCCTCTGATAAATCAAAGTCACCAGAGGGTTCACGTAAACGTGAAACGTCAATTAAAGGTAAAGGTAGTAGGATAGATCGGATAAGATCGTCACTGGCAGAGCGACCGAGATTCTCCCTTCCGGATAAATCGAAATTTCCAAATTTTCCAAAACTACCGAGCAAGTCGAGCTTCCATTTGCCCCATTTACCTGGCAGACGTAAAACCCCGAGCCTGGGGGAGCAACAGAGACAGCACTCGAGTGAATCCACGGCAGGGTCAAGAAGAAATATTTTTGACTTCTCCACTGTGCCAAGACTCTTCGATCGAAAGTCAAAGGAGCACGGCGAGTATGCGACATCATCGCCCAAGGAATCCCGAGCCCAGTCGTCAGAGAGCACAACCTTACCAAGAGTAAAAAAGTCGAAAACGTCACTTGGTAGTCGATGGACGGCTCGTTTCACGGACATTAAGCTGAAAGATGAGGAGGAAATGGAGAAGCCGTGGAAGCATCCTAGCCTAGAGAAGCCACGACTCTCTTTACGTGGCCAAGAATCCGTAGAAGACTCAGAGCCAATTGCGTGGATTGACGAACATCGAGTTAGCATTCAAGAAGATCTCCCATATGATCTACATGACTCCCAACCGGAGATAATCGAGGAGGCGACCATCCCCAAATTATCCAAGCTAATTCAGCGTGACTCAGAGGAATCCTACGAGCCAGAGCTCCCACAAATAGACCCCAGAATGTACGGCGATCAAGACATTGATCGTTCGGAGAGAGAGGAACTACAGCGAGAAACTTACAGAGTCTCCTTTGGTGCTGTTGACCCTCACGATCGCCCCAAGAAACGTTTTCCATCCTCGGAAGGAAGAGATTCCGAGAATGAGAGGGAAGTAGGTATGGATGATGAAGAAGGGGCGGAAGAGGAAGAGGATCGATACTCGACTGAGCCGGAAGAGGAATCCGCGCCTTCTGATCGAGAACAACAGGCATCAAGCGGAAGTTCCTATGAGAGAAGACGTCGAGGTGTGATTGAAGAGATAGATTCGGATGAAATTTTCGTGAGAGTCAAAGGAATCAGTCAGGACGACATGACAGTCGCTAAATACTTGAGCTCAGAAATAAGGGAGGCTTTGAGAGCGCCCGGAAATGCATTAGCGGATGAAGTAATTGTCTTTGATTCCCCTCCCCAGCCGCCCCCTCGACGTCCAGCGCGCAAGCGAAATTTTCCAAAACGAAAGGAAGAATCGTCAGAATCCATCGAGAATATTCCCCCCAACAGACCAAAACGTAGCCTACGAAGAAGTGAAGAGTCAGATTATGGATCCAATATTCTAGATAACTCTGACAGTCTCTCAGGCTCTCATCATCGCATCGTCTACCACGCAGAATCGGCGCCAATGGATCTGAGTCATGTTGAACCTCTGGATGACATTATCGTGGTGAAACCTCTCCGTAGAAAATCTAGATCCTCTTTGAGAAGTTCTTCTCTAATTCCTTCCGAGCCAATTATTGAGATTTCCCCCGAAGTATCTCCGCCAGCAGTCCCTCAACGACGTAAACGACGTGCTCGAGAAATGAAACAGGTGATAAACGGTATAGAGTCGTGCAATGGGCGTCATACACCTGATCTGGAGACCTGGAGACATGAGGTCATACGACCGCAGTCTGAGCCTCCAGTGAAACCAGCGAGAATGCCCAGTAGAGAGAGAGTAAATATAATTACCCAAGTAGAAAGCGATTACATCGAATCACAACCGGAATTGGAACCAGAAGGAGAAGAAGAACTTGATATGGAACATGCTCCGATACCGCCGAAGAGACGTTCAAGATCAAGAGGAACCTCAGTATTCCAGGATGATGATATCATTTCACGTGGAGCTGAATCCTTAGATGTAGCATACATAGATGACGAAGAAGAGGATAACGAAAGAGTGTCAAGGGACAACGACACCGACTCTCGAGGTGATTTCCCGGGCTACGCAGTTATCGACAAAAAAGAGAAACCTCCAAGACCACCACCCCCTAGAAAACGTCGAGATAAATTTGCAACAACCCCAAGAAGATCTTCAGGACCATTGAGACCGCAAAGAGCCTACAGTACACTCCGTCCAAAGTCTCATACTCGGCCAGAGGAGGAAGATCAAGTAACACCTTACGATGAGATTGATCCAGAAGGGGGCAATGGATTAGAAGACATCGATGGAGAGCACCTTCGAGAGCTCATGAGTGGCCAGGTGATGTTGAAAATGGCGGGAAGACCCTTACCTGCGCCCCCCAGACCGGCGCGTACGAAAGGAAAGGATAAAGTACAGGAACGAAAAGATGAAGAACAAGACTTGCCTACTTACGCCTCTTCTACACAGACTGATCCCCTACCAGATGACATGATCATTGAGGAAGAAATCATACAGGCCAGAGCTATCATCACTCCTTCCCGAACAGGCTCACAGATCCTTGTGTCCACTGAGCGAATACCTACTCCCCATTCGTTTCAAATCACAGCGATTTCCCATGAGGAATTACCTAGCCTAGATCACGATGTTTTGAGAGGAACATCAACCAGATCCGAACCAGAATTAGCAAGACAGCGAACGGACGATACTCCTGAGAGAACATTCGATGTTCCTGAAGTGCCACCTCTTCCATCTCAAATACTCTCTTCGGAGTTCCTCGAAGAAGTTTCCCCGCAACGACCACCGAGAACCAGAAGCCGAAGTCTATCAGTACGTGAGGAAGATAAACACGACCCAAGAATGGCAGCCATTGAGGAATTAGAGGAGAGATTGACGGCCTTATTGACCAGTGAAACATTTAAAATAGCTAATCTCGAAGTTGGAGATTTACGAGTTGATAAACTGAGTGTATCCACTCTGGAGGCGCATAAAATAGCAGTATCTGAATTGGATGCCATTGTGGTGTCAGCGTCGGAGATTACTTGTGCTGAGGATGACGAGCCTGTGATTAATCCTTCATTATTGAGGGAACTCGTAGCAATTAGAAATCAATTGGAAGCTGTAGCAGCTTCTCAATCCCAATCCTCACCTGGAACCCCTTTCAGAGTGTTCGAGGATTTCTCAAGCGACTCGAAGACTGAATCAACCATCATTGAAGTTAAGGAATCGAGAGCTGACTCGCCAAAGCGTCATCAACTGCAGTTGGAACCTTTATCAAAGTCCATGGAAACCCGAGCGTTGTACTCAAGTCAGGGATCTGAGCAAGTGCCTATCAGGGAGATTCAACATCAAGAACAACCTATGAAAGAATTATCACCGACATCATCGAAGTCACCATCCCGGCCAGATTCTCCAATGAGAATTACCAATACAGGCGCCTTAATAAGCAGAGAAACCGCATCTCCAGTGAGATCTCTCCCGCCTGCCATTTCAGTCACTCCCGATACAGTGGAGTCTTCAGTTCCTCCAGTGGCACCAGCAGTACCTCACAAGAAATGTGAAACGTCCGAATCAAAGCCACAACGTGCAACCATATCGTACTCAGCTGAAACTTCCCCAGAATGCCCAGAATCTCTAGAGCGTTCATCGCCGATACCACCTCAGTTTATCGCATTTCAAACATCTCAAATACCTCCCCAATTTTTTGCCCTCTCCTCACCACAAATTCAAACTCCCCAACCAGTCCCTAACTCTGGTAACGATGAGCCAAGCGTTATTGATATGACCCAGCAGTTACTAAGAGCACTCAGACTAGCTGGTAAACGTGCAATGCGTCATTTTGTGAGTTACGTTGTTTCCAGAGTTAGTCAGGAAGAGACCGAGGCAAAGATCAGAGAAGTGGAACTGACACTCTGCGCTCTTCTGCTGATCATTGCTGGCCTCCTCATTGTTTGCTTTGCTGCTCCTAGAACTATTAATCATCATCATCATTGGGATTATTTCAATCCACCCCGATTGTAGCGATTGAATACGAATAATTTTTTTGTTTTTAATTCTACATTATTCTGAATTATCAAAATGTACTTTTCGTTTCTCTTTTTCGTATTAAAAGAAAACTGGAGGCATGACTATACAATTGACTTTGTATAATAATGATATAACGTAATTAATATTATATTTCACATATATTTCTACAATTGTTGAGTCTATAAATAATTGTTACTTGTATGCTTTAATACATAAAGTACTCATTGATTACGAACAAATGAAAAAATAAGTAGTCGATTGATTTCGTCAGTCACTGAAACAGATCCTCATCGTAAACCATCATCTCCCTTCGGTCTTTGTGGGCTGATTTTTGAGAGTAATTTGCTGCTATTGAGGACCACATGGAACTGGATGTTGTGTCGTTTATTGGATCGATGATTGGCTGACGACGGGCAAGAGAGACTTTTAACTGAATTGAGGATACCATGCTACCGTCCATGTCACTTATTGCTCGCTCTGCTGCATCAGGCTTATCAAATGTCACGAATCCTCGGCTATAGAGCGATTGAAACATTGTCAAAAATTAATATATTTAATGGGACAGAAACATAAGCTGCGGATGAAGCTTACACATGCATCAGCAGTTTTACGCAGAATGCGAAGCTAAAAAAATCCATGTCATGGATTATGTTATCAATTTTTCCCGGAACTGGTGACATATGGAATATAAAATAATAATAAATACTGATAATAGTGAAGGGTCGTGATTTTAATTGCAGTTTTTCTTTGATGAAATATTCGTTTCCACACTGTCATTAATATTCTAACTTTCTCGGAATAATTAAATTATTCGTCAACACACTCAATGGACATTGAGAACCAAGAGCCGGAAAATGGCAGTAATCATTATTTTTTTTTACTCCGTATCTCTAACATTTGATTGAAGTTTTGACAAGCAATTTTTTACCAACATTTTTACTCACTTTTTTTCGGCTTCCATTGTGATATTTATAATATTACCAAACGAACTGAAGTGTTTCTTCAAGAAATCCTCGGATATTTTGTATCCACAAACAAATATCGTGTTACCAGTCCTTGGTTTATGTTCAATTTTAGCTGGGGTTGGTCTCGTCACTAGGACATTCTCCTCAGGATTCTGGGCACTAACGAAACTGTCATATAGGTCTTTGACACGAGGCCTAACGGCGGCCTCCGCCTCCTCCTCCTCTGATTGTGATGCTGAGAATGGTTGGTATGAACATACTGTTTTCTCTGTGCTGTTTAGCTTTCGTTCTAGTCCTCGAGGACGCTTGAAAGTTTGCTCCGGCCGTTTTGGAGTCTTTGGAGCTGTGATGACACCTGATTTTATCAGCTTTTTCGCCACCTCACGAGCATCTCTGGCTTCCGTTGGACGTTTTGGTGCCTGTGGCATTCGCTCGGGCTCTGGTTTAGGGGTTTTCAAGTCTTGGAGGGCTTTTTTCTGATTATAAATTAATAAAAATTAGATAAATGTATAATGTTGGTGAATATAACCTCATTTCATTATGTCTTTTGCCGTTTCACTCACTTTTCTCTTTAGTTTGTTGTACTTTGCCTGCAGCATCAACTCTTCCTCTGTTAAATTTGATGGAAAATGTAAGTAAACCATTGTTTAATTTTTACTGAAACATTTCACTCATAAGACAATTGTTATGATGATGGGTAGTATTTCTATGAAACTATCCAAACAAACTGAACTTGTATATATACACAATATTACATATGGAGTGCCGCTCGGGTGGCATTCGCCTTCATCGGAAATGATCGGAAGTAAGGGGTGGGGTGGAGAGGGGCAATTTGTATATATCTCAGTACATATGGACACATCCCGTTTCCGACGTCTCTGATAGTCCACGCAATTTGTTGTTCTGCCATTGCATGTTTTATTAGTTAGAAGTCCCAGTGTTGGACCGTAAAATTTTTCGTTGATACGTGTGTCCTGACTCATCAGTTTTCCAAGATGACGTACGTTTCTGGAGGTATTACAGTTCCATTATTAACTTTAAACAATATTCTCGTGTTTGATAATTGACAATCAGCAGTTCTTGACTCTCGTAATTGGCTTTTTATTTTGCTAGACGGAACTATTCAGCAAATCAAGCCTTGGAGTATAACTCGTATCTTCGGATTCTTCACTGGAATTTTCTGGGCCATTGCAATGTTGTAAGTATCCCTCATTAATCCTATTTAATCAATTTCTTGTAGTTGAATTAGGAAAGTACTCATTACTAATTTTCTCATTCCATTGAATTTGGTCAGTTTCAATACGTTAATCAGTCCCAATACCACTAAGTATGGTACAGGATACACCCGAAACTACAGGCCAGGCTCTGGAGGATCTGGGTAAGTTTTTTGAACATTCAACACTGTAAATTATAAGCAAATAATTTCATAGGAGGGATTGCATGTCAAACGGATCAATCCCTGATTATAACCGTCTACAAGACGTATTTGAAGAAAAAAAGACCCACCTGAATTTGTTAAAAAACAATTAATCATCCTCATTTCAAACAAACTAAACAATGTTCCTTTCCTCTATATATTTAATTATGAAACGATTTTCATTTGGATACACCACAAATTAATTCCCTGTCGCAATAACTATTCAAATCACTCACGAGATGAATTTACTAAGCATCCTCTATGAATGAAGCGCTAAAGAAATATCAGAGAACTTCTCTCTGCAACCGATTGCACCCCAAAAATACAACGGAAGTTATCACATAATGATGCATGGCAACCAGATTTTACATAAATTTATAAATATTTCCAGTCCCCGGCCTTCGGCCTCGAAGAAATTGGGAGGCATCAATACAAAGGGCACCATGAACATGCCCGGTGGATGCAGTAGCTGTAGAGGAGGCTAAAGTCAGATTCCTTTATCATCAATTAAATTTTCTGATTAATCAAACAACCAACATGCCACAATTCGATGCAACAAAATTCAATTAACGATAATACTTTTTTCCGCCAATTGAAGGGGAAAGAACTTTATTTTTTGCATTTCTTAGAAGTAAAAATATTATAAAATGAAGAAAAATAAAATCATTGTTCCTGACTGAATCTGACTGAATTTTCTTATACTTATAATGAGTCGAATTACTGGGTAACAATGATAAATATATTTTGATTGTGAAATGAAAAATCCACTGATGTGACATAGTATAACTTATTTGCTTGAACAAATTCACTTGATTTTCGTCACTAGCCCAGCAGCGATTGTCGAGCCAGCTACTCTCAGCATAACTCGCCCGAGTTGTTTTACGTCTCTATACAGTTCCAAACAAATTGGTTGATTTGTTTTAATTTCAATGATTGCACTTGAATTTTTGGGTAAACATCTGGGCCTCTTTTTCGTCACTTCGCCGCTACTTTTATGGAGTTGGGCAATTAATTTTGTGATAATAGCCGGCTGTACGAGAGACTGGACATGGAGAACCACGGGAAGACCCTTGGTGATGGGAATTGCGACTGTAAAAATAACTGCGTGAACTTGGAAACACGTCGTCACAGTTACTGGTTTCGATGGGGCACAAATAACATCTCCAACTGCTACATTCTGTTGATCTATTCCAGTTAGGGTGAGAGAAACGTGGTCACCAGCGAAGGCATTGGTTGCCGATTGTTCATCAATTTGCATTCCTAGAATTTATCAATTCAAGAAAGAACCTGAACTAAACGAATTACATACAAATTGGATGCGTTCGCATTCTGTATTTAATCTACGAAAAAATCATTCACGGTAATAAAATTGAATAAAATGTTAATTGGAGGGAAAAAAAGTAACCTTTAACAACAGCAATCTCATTGTGAGGGCACACAAGAACTTTGTCACCAGCAGCCACCATTCCAGTCTCCACATGTCCCGAGACACAGAAGTTTGATCCTGTGCCCTTGAAAATATCGTTGACAGAGAAACGGAAGGGCTTATTGATAGGTCGTTCAGGACATTTGAAGTTGTCAATGACAGACAGGAGAGTTGGACCTGTATACCTAAAAATACCATTAAAGATTAATCTAATGTTTGGGTTGCTAATCTCCTCGATATTTGCATTCACATACCAACTAGACAGCTCTTCTGCTTTCGGTGGCCTGACGATATTCTCTCCAGATAGTCCACTGCAAGGTACAAATGTAACTCTGTCCTTGTACCCAGCTTGTTTCAAAAAAGCACTCATTTTATCCACAATCTCATTGAATCTATCTTTTGACCACTCTACTGTATCCAACTTATTGACTACTACTGCCAATTGTGAAACACCTGTGGATAGTACAGAAAAGACAGATAGCAATTATAGTTCTGGAGGAAATGTCGTCTTCAAGTAGAATACCCGTATAATTGCAAACATTCATTGACCGAAGCTATTTCAGCATGATTTTAACGAGTCGCCGCTTGAAATTTGATGTCTGACTTAAATTATTATTCTTTTTTTATTTGCCATTTCATTGGTTTTATCGAAGTATTTTTCTCGACTTGAAACCTCTCCTCTAGCCTGCCTCTTCCTCTCTTTCCTCCCTCTCATTATCTGCGGTATCATAGGCGTCTTACATCTAGCTGTGCCCTGCACGGGAAACCATGTAAAACCCCAGTCGCACAGCCGGCCGATTGTGCAGTGCCCTAATGTATCCATCTGTCACCCTGACGAGACGAAGACACTAAGCCGCTACACAGTGCCTACCGCCCGTAAATTTTGTACGAGCGAGATGTTCCTAAGCGGTCACCCCCATCCAAGTACTAACCCAGCTCACCGCTGCTTAGCTTAAATATCCGCCGGAGGAACACCTCGCTCGCCTAATCAGTACGGCCGGCAAATTATTATGATAAGTCATTCCTAAATAAATACCTAATGAACGTAGAAGCAAAGCATGTTCCCTTGTCTGTCCACCACTATCAAATCCAGTCTCAAATTCTCCCCTCGTAGCGTCGACAACCAGAAGTGCTACATCAGCTTGCGTAGCCCCAGTGATCATATTTGGGATAAAATCCTTGTGCCCAGGAGCATCAAGAAGCGTTACCGACTTGGTATCAGTCTCAAATTTGGAGTAGCCAATATCCATGGTGATTCCCCGTTCCCGTTCCTCGCCAGTCTCGTCCAGTACCCAAGCATAAGCAAAGCTCTGTTTTCCAATTTTCTTGCTCTCCTGCTGATACTTGTGAATTAATTTAGAAGACACCTGGCCTAGATCGCACAACAGTCTGCCCAGAAGAGTACTCTTTCCTGCGTCCACGTGACCAACAACAACCAAATGCAACTGCTCCTTACAATCCGATCGATTTTTTTTGTAAATCGAGCCAACGTCTCTCTTGTCCTCTTGACTCTTTCCTCGAGTCTCTGTGTCTGGAGTTGCACGTCCGGATCCCAGTCCCGCTGGGGATTGACATCGTGGAGTTGTCGATATGGAAACTTCTAGTCGTTTGTTACTGTCATCCTTGCGACGTGGATCGGGCGAGTGCGGCAGTGACGATGGACTCTGCGACCTTGGTGTCTCAATTCGAGGTGAAAGAAATTCATAACTCTCTGCCCCCAGGTTAAAGCCTTTTATCACGCTCTTGGTGGCTGCTGGTACCACTTTTGTAGTTGATGAGACTCCCACTTGCAACACTGGCTTCACTGCTTTGACACCTAATTCATTACTCCGGCATTAATAGTATTGCTAATACAGAATTAAGGGCGTCTGTGTAAAATTGTAAGTATTTACGAACGTTCCACTACGATTTTATTTATTTATTTCTGTATTATTTTTATCAGCGCTGACATTTCTCCCAAATTAATGAGCAGATTGACCCACATGATAGGCATCAAAGTAACATCAACATAAATTCCAAATCCAATATTTTCGGAAATAAGAAAAGGGGACAAGACGTCCGATCTTTTAATATCAGAAAATTTATTCAATGTTAAAATCAAAATTAAGACAAATACGAAAATCGTATAATTGCAATAAATCTCCTGCGCTTGGAAAAATATGATTATCAATATTATGCTACAATTTGTCCATCATCACTGATCAAAGTTCATTGCGGGCATTTCCGCAATTTTAGTTGGATTATTTTAATTGTATTCAATGAGTGAGCATATCACTTCCGGTTTAATTTGGCGACAAATAAATTATCGGGGGATGGAGATGTAAAGTCGAAAACCGTAAGCTTATTGGGCGCCTCGACGTGCGCTTTGACGTAGGGCTTTCGTGGACGCCACCTTCTGCACAATATTTTACCGAATAGAGAAACCGACTGACTCCCATGTGATAATTTTGTATACTGAAGTCTACTTAAATTAATTTCGCACTGTTTCAACATATTTTCTACGATCATAGAGGACGGCAACGGTTCCGCTGTCATCATGTAAATATCTTTGAGATCGTATTTGTTTAATTGCTCTGGTTTCTTTTTCTCAGTCACTGATAGCATTTTTGTTTGCCTTAGTGCTGTTGTCAAATCAATTAAAAACTCATTCTCTTTTTGCTCCGTAAGATTCTCTTTTGAATCATCCTCGGAATTATTAACGGTTTCTCCTTGGACATCACTTTCTCGGGATATTTGCATATGAACTAGCTCTTTTTGCAGAGTCTGCACGCTTTCACCGACACTTTTTTCTTTCTCTCCCCCGGTTTTGATATTAAACGACGAAATTGAAGGAGCTGAGTTATTGGACTTCAATGAAAGCTTAGGAATAACGAAGTTTGAAGTTCGGCCCGCAGATTTTCCAGAATTTTGCAAATGATTTTGAGTTAAATCGGCCAAAGTGCCAAAGGGTTTTTTATCTAGTGTCACACTAGAGTCTAAATTCTTCTGGGAGTGATCGGCTATCAGGGCTGACAGTGAAGAAAATTTAAATTCAGGCTTGACGCCTGAGGAATTAGCTGCTCCGAATTTAAGGGGGCTCTCGGAGTTTTTACCACTAAGTGAATTTTTTAAGGGATTAGTTTTGTTCGAGATAAGAGGAATTTTAAGCTGATGGCCAAAGGGACTTGTGAAACGTGAATGTGATCCTGAGGAACCTTACCTTACACGATCAAATAAACATGAAACACAAAAATCAAAAAAATATATATTAATTAAAAATACGAATGAAACGAATTGAATTCTTCATTCGAGTGGTAAAATTTAATAAGTGCAACTATAAACTTTACAATTCTCCCAATTTACAGCTTTGAAGGAGAAAATATCACGATTTTTTCTGCCTACGTAAAAAAATTAAATATTTATAGTATATTTTTTTTTAAAATGTGAGATCTACCTCAAAGAAGTTATTGCCGATTGCTCTTTCCATGTTTTTGCAGTTGTTGCGAAAAGGTTGATAAAGTTGTCGTCGAAAAATGTGGAACAACGACAAAGCTTAAAAACAGTATAGTTGTTTTTTTGGAACTTACAAAAAATAATTCGAAATGATATCAAATCACTAAATTTTACCACTGTGATAAAAAAATTAAGTCTCATAAAAAAATCTTACCTGTTTGCGAGTCTAGGCGGTCCTTTACCATTGCCGCTGCTAATGAACAAATTACCTCAACTAAATAATATCCTTCCAACGGATTAAATAAAGATTATTACTTATAATTAGTTAGCTACTCACGAAATTCATCTTTCTTAGGTGTGCCCTTTAAAATTTCATCAAGAGCTACTTCAGCGTTGAAATCAACTTTTAAAATTTTTTCGGTAAGCTCCGCCTCAGGTATTGAGTCGCCAACGACATTCCTAATTACTTCTATGCACGACACAAGTTTAGCTGTGTCAATTTCGGACAGCTCCGGCTTCTTCAGAGTTCCACAAGCCTCCTCATCCTCCTCACTGTCCTCTTTTATATCCGGTTCAGTGAAGAAAGAAGCAATATTCTGTTGCTTGCTACGATCGAACATAAATTGTTCGGCTAAAAAAAAATGTCCCATTTATAATGACTTCGCTGTAACTACCGAAATCAGCTGATCACTTCTGTACAGGCTCTCTTGTGCTATAAATACTCTCATTGATTATTTTAATTTTTTCAGTAAATATATATTTGTCATTACGTATGACTAAATATATGCGTTACAGAGTCGTATTACTTCAATTAGAAATTTACTTAAAATTATTAGAATCCATTGGAAAATGATAGCTTTCTCATTGTTGTATGAAATGAGATTAGATATTGTTTATTACATTATTATTTAAATGTTAAACTTGTTTTTAGATGTTCTCCCCATTTTACTCTGTAACGCATTTAATTTTCTGTTAAAAACTTACTACTAGGAGATACGCAGTAGTCGTCTTCCACAGAATGTCCATAAACGTCATCATAGCCATCATACTCTAAAAAAACAACATCAGAAACTTCATACTTCAGTAAAGAAAATTAAAGGAGCAAAAGTTAATCTTATCCTAACAGTGGTTGATAATGTTGCACAAAATTGGCAATATTTATACGTTAACCTCTTCTAATTTGTCAAGTACAATTGATATACTCACCGTCGGAGTATTTCATGGTCCGTACATCTCGATGGCGTGACATTTTTTATCAGGATCTTAGTCTTTCTCGTCCTGTTGATGACTCGCCTCCAAAACATTCGTTCACAAGAAAACACTACACAGCTGGGTAGCACAAACGGTGTTCCTTTTGGGGGTGATTCTGTTCATACTTCCACGCAAAGAGGATAGAACAAGAGTAGGATGAATTTAGTATCGCACCATCAGGGAGATGGTGCCATGGTCGATGGACGGAGCGCACCCGTGTGGTGCGTACGGGAACTAGGAGAGAGCGCGGTTAATGTTCAGTCGATTTGAAAATTTAGTTTGTTTCTGTTGGCGATTTTTTTTTTCAATCGCTAAATATTCATGATTAGAAGTAAACAATAATTGCAGGCTTGTTGGAAAATTATGTTATCAGTAAATTTTCACTATTATTTGAGTGAGTAGTGTTGAAAAACACCAGTGCAAAGGAGAATAATTAATTCGAAAGAGGTTCAGTTTTTTCGAGATTTCTCGAAAACTAGAGGAGCTAGCGCTCCAATCTCAACGGCATTGGGTTCCTGAGGAAATTTCCTAGAAGTTTGGTGAGTTTGAGGCTCGGGAACCGATTGGAATACTTTTTGTAGGCCCAGGAGGGCGGAAATTAAATGACCCGATTCGGAGGTGACTTCAGTTTTTTGAAGATTGCGCGAAAACTAGAAGAGCTATCGCCTCAATCACAACGGCGTTGGATTCCTGAGAAAATTTCCTAAAGGACTAGTGCATATGGGGCCTCGGGAACCGATCGAAAATATTTTTTTCAGGACCAAATGCCCGGGAGAGCGGAAATGAAATTACCCAATTTGGAGGAGACTTCAGTTTTTTGAAGATTGCGGGAAAACTAGAAGAGCTATCGCCTCAATCTCAACGGCGTTGGATTTCTGAGGAAATTTTCTAAAGGACTACTGCATCTGGGGCCTCGGGAATCGATTGAAAATATTTTTTTCAGACCCAAATGCCCGGGAGGACAGAAATCAAATTACCCAATTTGGAGGTGACTTCAGTTTTT
>JAPYZM010001383.1:0-18895 GCA_030522845.1 Psyttalia concolor
AAATTAATTGCGTTCGAAAGATCTCGAGGAGGTGAACCGGATTCTGCACTTTTTTTTGGCAAAAAAAAATATTTTAAGGATTTATCGAATCCAACGGTCTTTCGGGAAGTTCGTTACAAGGCTCATCAAGGGCCGAATAAAAGAAAAAAAATAGCGTTACGAATTGTGTTGAGAATTAGTCGGGAACATAGTAGTTCAACGCAACAAGAATGGGAGCGAGCGTAGCCAGCGACCAACAACCCCCACCAATTTTTTCCATATTAATCGAATGAATTTAAATCAAGGATAAGAAAGAAAAAAGAAAGAATGGTGAGTCCTCACTCAAAAAGCCTTATAATATGCATAATAAAGTCAATAACTACAAAATTCATTTGACATTAAAACATGAATAAACACGGAGCAGATACTACATACCCTTCCAGACTGCATTGTATCATTTTTCTTTAAGACTGAAGTAATGGAGTTCATTCAATGGTGAATATTAATCCAGAATAACATTGATTTATATCTTAAATGTTAACTACTATTAATTTTATGATTTTGGAGCACGCGGATTTCTACCCATCCCCCGTTTCATACGTGGTCTTGTGTGTCCCAAAAGGCACCCGTTAGTCCATTGGTTGAATGAAACACCACCTAACGGGTGAAAGAAAATAAGTTTCTATGTCCACATACAACGCGCAAAATCGATCCCCTGGCAGGTGGACGGAGAGAGGGCCAAAGAGTCGCTATATAGAATGGTCTGTTGGCGCTGTTTTCGGCCGGAGAAGGCGGCACTGGGCGTTCGGAGGCTGGAGAAATTCCTCCGGTGGAATATAATTCCTTTTGACTCTTTACTAATCAGCTGGCTCGTGGCCTTCAGATGTCAGACGTCACGTAAATCCCCACGCGAGTCTCTACACTCGATCGAACTCTGCGATAAGTGGATTTTGGGGTTTATTGTTTCCGCGCATGTTCCGTAGTTTTTTTTTCCTTCTGTTGTCTCTCTTGAGTCTCGTTGGCGCCTAAATTGAGCCGCGGGTGAGTCGTGTGGGAGGGCTGGACAGTATTAGACCGGCAGCAACATCGTTGGAGATTATTCTCAGCCGGAGTGCCCGAGGAGACGGTATGTACTCAGTTAATTCACCTGGCCAGGTGTTGTCATTCATTCCAAGCGTGTCTAGAATTTAGTCTCTCATTTTTGTTCACTGCCGAGGATCATGTGGTCGAGTGAATTATTGGGGGAGTTCTCTGCTATCAGACAAGCAATTCGGGATTGTTTGGAGTGTAGTTGGACTCCGGAATTATATTGCGGGTAAACAGTGAGTCATGCATAGTCGGAAATTTATCATTCATCTGGAGGTATTCCTGGGAACATTCCAATCTCCATTAGTCACGCGAGTTGTCATCAACGTTATTGTGTGTATTTTTTGAACATGCCGGCTTACGTCATACACTTTAATACTTCGCGCTGTGAATTATTACAGAGAGTGGAGTCGCGAAGGTTACAACGATGTTTGATAATTGATAGTTTTCTGGCGCGCCAGACGTTTTAATCAAATTCACTGCGAAGTTGTTCAGTGCAATTGGCGTGAATTGAGGGGTTTTTGTTCAGTATCAGTGACGATTGTAGGCAGTCTTGAGCTGCTAAAAACAGCCTGATTTGTTTCAATAGTGCCATTTGTTCAGAAGATTATTTAATGCTGGAGCAACAACCAGGGGACCAGCTGGTGACCCCAGAAGACAAGGGACTTTTTCTTAAATTAAAGAAAAGTTTCCTCAAAAATTTGGTGACATCATTTCGTGGGGTCTATTAAGAAGACATTAAACAGTTGATAAAATAGTTTTTTAATTACATTAACTGGTGGTGGGAGGTTTGATAGATGTCCTACTTAATTATGAGGTTAATTAAGAATGGGGTGGAGTGTATAATGTTTTCATTCTGTTCTCAGCTGACATGCTCCCCTGAATCTTCGACAGTCGAAGAATACGATAAATCATGAGTGAAATGAAAATAGAGAGAGACACTCCCAAAATGGAGGAGGAGGAGAAAGAGAGACCAGGTTCTCCCTATATGACAATAGGATCATTCACTACGTCTCTGCTGATGAAAATAGCAGCTGTGGGAGTTATTTGGGGCTTTGGGTACATGCGCTGGAGTGTCGCGTGGCTATTGCCTCCAGTATTTTTTTCTGTATGGAAATACGAGAGCAGTAGGAATGATCAGCTGAAGAGATTGACAGCACAAGCGACAGTTCTAGCTAATGAGAAAGACGTCATCACAAGTAGAATGAATGATCTGCCCTCCTGGGTCTACTTTCCCGATTTCGATAGGGCCGAGTGGCTCAATAAAGTTAGTAAATCCATCAATCGATGCTCGATATCTCTAAATCCACGAGAAATAGCCAAAATTGTGTCAAGATCTTTTATCAAGATTGGAATGAGCCCTACAAAACAAGTCCCTACAAAAAATTGATTATCTCTTGAAATTACCGAGATATTCCACAAAGTTGACGACAAAAATTCCCTCACTCAACTGAACTTAAATTAGTAAATCCATCAATTAATGCTCGATATCTTCAAATCCACCGAAAATAGCCAAAATTGTGTCAAGATCTTTTATCAAGATTGAAGTGAGCCCTACAAAACAAGTCCCCACAAAAAATTGATTATCTCTCGATATTACCGAGATATTCCACAAAGTACACAACAAACTTCCCTCACCGAACTCAGCGAGCACTTTTCTAGAATTCAATTAGCATAATTAATTGCTTCTGCAGGTACTCTACAAAATTTGGCCGGGCATGAATCACTTTGTGCGTAACCTCGTCAGGGAATCGATAAAGCCAGCAATTGTTAAAGCCCTGTCGGAGTACAAAATGCCTGGATTTCAATTTGAAAGATTGGTACTGGGTCGCATCGTAAGTGTCTGATTATTATTCAAGGATTTAGCATGGGACAATGTAGAATGAACTGATTTTCGTGATCAATAGCGTTGGAGGTAGTTGAGGATATACAGAGGAGGCTATCCTTGCGTTTAACTATTCAAATTTAAAATTCGATGCCCTAAATTGTCACTTTTATTTACAGCCTCCGAAAATTTATGGAATAAAAACATACGAGAAAGACACCTCGAGAAATGAAATTATATTGGACTGTGAAGTGCTGTGAGTGTTTGTTTCCCAATTTTACAATGAAAAAAAAAATGTTTTTTGACATTTTTTGTTGTAATTTAACGGATTAACATTTTTTTTGCCCATTTTTTCGTCTATTTACGGAAAAATAAGCAAATAAAAAATAATAATTACAGCTACGCCGGAGATTGCGACATTTCTTTTACCCTCGGTACCATCAAGGGTGGAATACGCGACTTCCAGCTCCGGGGAATGCTCCGGGTGGTCCTGAAGCCGATGTTGACGGTAATGCCACTGGTCGGAGGTGTTCAGATATTTTTTTTAAATAACCCAGAGATTGATTTCAATCTCGTTGGAGCCGCGGACATTCTCGACTTCCCAGGACTCAAGTAAACACTCCCCACAATTGCTTTGACCTAAATTTCCCTGACTTAATGACTACTTGCCCTTATTGATTTTGTTTCTCCATTTTTTGGCCAGACAAGCCCTGAGAAAAGTCATCAAAGATCAGTTCGCTCGATTCCTAGTCCTGCCGAATAAATTGATAGTCCCCCTGTCTCACGACATCCCCACGGAGATCCTGAAGATGCCCGAGCCCGAGGGAGTCCTCAGGATTCACGTGGTTCAGGCAAAGCATCTGATGAAAAAGGATATAAGCGTTTTGGGTAAAGGAAAGTCCGATCCTTACGCTATTATCAGCGTCGGAGCCCAGGAATTTAGAACGAAAACAATCGACAATACTGTCGATCCCAAGTGGGACTTCTGGTGCGAGGTATGACCATCAATTTTTAACAATTCGTTATCACAATCTTCTGGTGATTAATTAGAGGCAGTTTCTTGCACGTGCTTCGCTCATGAATGCACAAGAATTGTTTGTCAAGCAGATTTCCAGATTTTTAGGAGTTCAGAGTACTAATGAGTACATGCTCATTTATCAAAGCTCGACAAGTTGTCATAATTTGAATTGTTAATTGGCTCATGAGCCCTGAATGAGATCAATTTTATTAATTATTTACTAGATAATCCAGTGGTGAAGTAGTGGACTGGGATAAATCGATATTAGTTAATTTGATCGCTTGAAACAATTAGTTTGAGGTGAAATTAAAATTTACAATTGTTCAAGCCCAGGGGGAGGTGATTTGTTGATTGATTTTATTCTCTGCCAACCACTTGACCACTGATTTTTCACGTGTGTGTTTGTCATGTGATGCGTGCTGTGTTGTATGAAATTAGTGTATGGTGACATCAGCTGTTGGCCAACAAGTGGGAGTCTCCCTGTGGGACATGGACGACACGACCGACGATGAGCTCCTCGGCAGGTACGATATCTAGATAATTCAAGGGTATACCAATGTTTAATTATACTCTGTCGTGCTAGATCAGTGTACCCTCTGTGTACTCAGGTAACCGCGCTTTACGCTTCACCTGTACTCGCTGTTTTTTTTTTCTGCTTGGGCAATTGTTGGGGAGGTGGTTCAAGCTCCTCACGTCCACTGGCATTTTATTCTCTTACTTTTCACTCCTTCGGTGATTTTTTTTTGGGTTCATTTGGGGACTGAGGGTTATTATCATTGTATTCATTGGATCCATTATCTATTGCCACTTAGACTGCGATCGATACGTGGAGTTTGGGACTTGAGGCGGCGATATCGCTCTGGGACTGGGATCCCAATATTCCTGGGGTTGACACTGATGATTTACTCGGAAGGTAGCTGAGTTAAATTTTCCCCCCTTTTGCCCCAGCTAAAGTGCCAGTAACTGATGTCAATCCTGTCCTAGATCTGCTGATTGAATAATTATTAATGTGTTAATGAATGTTACAACAGCTGTTGCTTGCAATTTTCTAGACTTCATTCGCACTGGAAAGCCTTTATTTCGTGAGCTTTAAATCCAACGTCTTCTCAAGGATATTCAAGTCATTTCTAATATTGCACTAACTGGCCAATGATTTTTGCCAGCTGAATTGCGTGAGAATTATTTGAATGGATGTAATTTGTTTTTTTTTGTCCTGATAAAATTTTGCTGAGGAAGTCAAAATGTTCGAAGTCATTGGATATCCTTAAATTGTCAATATTTTATTTGAGTGTACTAAAACCGCTTGTGTGGTGGAAGTTTATAGTGGAAGAAAGTGCGGGCGCCGCCAACAAAGTCATAACTCGACTCTTTGACAAAGACAACACTGGCACTGATGATCCACTCGGAAGGTATTTTCCTAACAATTGAAAAATTAGAAATTTCCTACCCCAGACGTTGAATGATATTGTTGAACCACTGAGACGATTTAAACATTGAAATTACTGAGAATCTCGGCAAACACGTTCGGACTGTGCATGAAAAACTAACGCCAATGTCTCGTTGATATGCATCTTTTGGGTCTGCACCAGTAAAAATCTTTTTCTTTCGGTTTCTAATCGACTGTTATTTTGCATTAAAATTGTAATGATTAATTTGGTACATTGTCCTCCTGTTTTTATGAATTATTATCGCGGAAATGTCTTGATCCGTAATTATTTCTAATTATCTGAGGCGTACGATTGCTTTCGTTCACTGCTAAAGTTTATTCCACTGATGATTATGGAGTAATGATTATCTTTGGTGAATTCATTCAGAGCCACCACTGAGGTCAGCCGTGTCAAGGAGAAGGGAACGATTGACTCCGTGAGTTACCAATTTTTCATTTTAACTATCAAGTCGTTAAAAAATTGATAAATAATCGACAATTAATATTTTTTTTCATCAGTGGTTCACTCTTGAATTCGCCAAACATGGAATGGTTCATCTGAGATTGACGTGGCTGAAACTGTCGAAAAATCCTGGGGATCTTCAGGCCGTGAGTAGCTGAGGCACATTTGGGAAATGACTTGAAAATTATTTTTCATTAATTCCTAAATTTTGTCATTTATCTGATGAGTCATGAAATCCATTGGACGATTTTTAAATTAATCTGATGAATCCTAAAATTGGTTTCTTATGAAATAATAGATGAGACAAATCCTAGATTTTTCTCTCCAAATTCAGGCACTTATGGAGACACAACAGCTGCGAGTGACCTCGATGAGTACAGCTCTCCTGACGGTATTCATCGATTCAGCGAAGAATCTCCCGTGTTTGCGAGGAAGTAAGCAGCCAGACGTATACCTGGAGGCGTCGGTAGGGAGTGCAACGGAGCGAACCTCGACGATGCTGCGGTCGTGCGATCCAGTCTGGGAGCAGGGTTTCTCCTTCCTAGTAGGGAATCCAGAGACAAATACCCTGAACATCCGAATTGTCGACGAGAAGACGGGGAGTGTAGTGGGGCTACTGGTCTACAACATCGGGAATCTCCTGACGAAGGTGGACATGGAGGACATGCAGCAGCCGTACGACCTGATGAACGCCGCCCCGGAGAGTAAATTAATAATGTCGACGACTCTGAGGATCCTGAAGTACGAGGGTCCCGAGAGTTTTCTGGAGGACGAGGAGGACGAGGACATTAATTCATTGAAGAAGAGGATAGACCGCCAGGAGTCGAACATCAGTGGCTCCCAGAGTAGTAGCCTTCCATCGACTCCCCTCAAGAAGCAGATGTCCAAGGAGTCCCTTCAGAGCTCCACCAACAACACTGGATCTGACCAGGGGAGCAATCTTCCTGGGCCCGTTGACGAGAATTTCGAGGAGACAATTACCCCGACGTACGCCCCAGAGAATACTCTCACCCCCGGGCTACTCCATCGCAATCCGAGTGTCGTCTCCTCAGCTGGAGAGTTCAAACTCGGGAGGATCCAGCTGACACTTCGCTACAGCGTGCCCAGGCAGAAGCTGATGGTGGTCGTTCACAAAATTTCGTGAGTGTTAAATTGATCTGACGACTTGTAAAAGTGACACTTCAATCGCGTAAATTATTTTTCAATCCACAGAAATCTGCCATTACCTCACAACGACCCCAACAACATCCCGGACCCCTACGTCAAGCTCTACCTCCTCCCGGACAAGCACAAAGAGACTAAACGAAAAACAGCTGTGATGAAGGACAACTGCAATCCCATTTACGACGAGCAGTTCGAGTACATCGTATCCCAGGGTGACTTGAACTCTCGAACACTGGAGATATCTGTCTGCACGCAGAAGGCCTGGCTGTCGGCGGGTACCAAGGTCATGGGCCAGGTGCACCTGAATCTCTCGGAGATCGACGTCTCCAGGGCGACCTCCGCCTGGTACGATCTCGTGCCAGAGATCAAGGATTGAATTTCATAACGAGATTTTTGTAATTTTTCTATCGAGATTCAACGGCACTAAAACGATTTCTCATTTCTCTGATGTTCATCGCAACGTTTTCCTCCGTTGAGTGGCTATTTTTTCTTTTGTATCTGACGCTTTTTATGATTGCAGCTCATTCTGATTTATCTTTTCGCTGTTACATCTGATTCTGAGATTTCCAGTTGCCGCTGGGGTGAGGATTGCTGAGGAACTTTGAATATTTCCGAGCATTTGTTGCTGGTAACTTTTGTTGTTAATGCAATTTGTAAATTTCTCTCGAATGTTCTCAAATAAAAATATGATTATCTTGAGATATTTTTTACATTGAATAATTTTCCCCTGATCGAATAATTGTTAATCGTTTTTTCGCTTTAGCAATTGTGGAGGTGACTCAAGCGCTGATCATGTCCGGTGACAATTTATTCTCTTACTTTTCGCTTCTTCGGGGCTGATTTTTTTTTTTAATTCGGGGACTGAGTGCAATTGTTGTTGCTTTCATCGGATCCATTGTCTATTGTGCCACTTGGAGTGCGATCGATCCGTGGAATTTGGGACTAGAGCGGGCGAGGTCGCTCTGGGCTTGGGATCCCAGAGGCAGCAGATCTTATGTCAAATGAGAGTCCTATTGCGTCGTTACCAAGGAGACCCTGCGGCGTTCCCAGTAAACAGGTCAAGTTCAATATAATCCCGCAGGATTGACGTAATTTTAGCCTTTGCAGTTAATCCAAAAAATCAACGAAATGCGTCGCGCCCTTCCCTGCCTACCAGGATTTAATTTCGACGACAAGGTAAATCCCTCGGAGGAAATTCCCACAAGAGATTCATGATTTCCGTTGTCTCATAACTCGTTAACTTGAAGATCGGCAAAACCAAGTTTCACAAGTCCCAGTACTTTGAGAAAATTCACGATGGGGTGTATTATTTGGCTGAGAAACCCAGTGTTGGGGAGCACTCCAGATATCCTTCCAATTATTCGTATATTGACGAGCCGAGGATACCACCCTGGATTGCTTATGACGGTCAAGTACGTTACTCCTAATTTTATACGTAAAATTAATTTTTGATCACAGAATAAATTAAATTATTATTTTTTTGAAATTTTTGTGGACAAATCTCTGATTGATGATGACCACTCGTGTCTCCAATAATTCAGCGACTGATGTTCCAAGGATATTTCCAAGAGACCGTTCAGGAGCGCTGGGAGTCCTCCCACCAGATTCGCCTGGTGACGATAAGTTTCTTCCTGGAGGACGGTACAATGAAGATCGTCGAGCCCGCAATCAGCAATAGCGGACTTGAGCAGGGTGTCCTGGTGAGGCGCCAGAGGATTCCAATGCCGGACCCCGTCCCCTACCGATTCTACGATATCCTCGATCTGAACATCGGCAAGGAGCCCGAGATCTTCGGAAGGGTTTACAAAATCGTCAATTGCGATAAATTCACGAAAATCTTTCTCAATCGAATGGGAATTGCTGTCCCCGATCCCATTGATCTCCCCTGCGATCCTTATACTCAACGAAGGAGTGTGGTAATTGTTTATTACGTTACAAGTGCGTGACTACTTTTTTCCGTTAATTAAATTGTTTTTATTTGATTTTTTCGGTTGATTTGAAATAATTTGGGACAATGGGAATATTTTTAAAGACTGAAATTTATTTCATGATTTTTGTGTCGAAATAAACGTCAGGAGGGAAGGACACTTGATCTTAAATAAATGGAATCGATTAATAAAATGTAATTACGCACTTGTAACCAAAAATGATGATTTACAAAATTATACGCAAGTGACGGATAATATTGATTAAATATCTGACACCCCAGCCGATTTTCTCGAAGAAGCCCAACCGAAAGATCGATACCCTCGGAAAATTCCTGAATTACGACAGAAAGATCCTAAGATTCTTCGGATACTGGGACGACCGAGAATCGGAGTACGGGATAATTCACGATTTGGAGGTGAGGTATTACCTGGCGGACGATACGATCGAGATCAAGGAGATATTGCCGAAGAATTCGGGACGAGAGGGGAGTGGGGTATTCCTGAAGCGAATGAAAATTCCCAAAGTAAGGAGACGACAATTTACGTCAGCGGTCATTGTCTTTTTAATTTGAATCGTTTGAATTTTGTCCTGCACTCGAAGTTCTTCAGTGGAATAGACTCGATTGGCTCGAGCGATCCCTTCACGGTCCTGAATGTCCTTGGGGAGAGCGGAGCCCAGAGCTATTTCATTCCGGACGCCCTCAACGCCGGGGACGTCGAGCGGGATCACTACAAGGACAGCGATCTCACCATTGGAACAAGCCTGAACGTCTTCGGTCGAGAAGTGGTAATTACCGATCTCGATCCGGCTACGAAGAATTACTACAGGTGGCCATTGATATTTCAAGCGATTGAAAAATCTTCTACTCGTGTAATTGAGAATTTTTCTGTTGGCGAAGGGAAAAGTACGGGCTCGAGGAGTTCACGGCAATCGACAAGCCCGCGTCCGCCTCCGACTACTGCTCGGCCATTCAAAAACGCAAACCCCCGCCGTACAATGGCTTCGGCTCTTACGATGACTCCCTCGGGAATTGCTTCAGCATCATCCCGAAGCCTCCAAAAATCGATTACGCCAGATTCGCAACCTTCGACAAGTAATTATTTATCAATCAATTCAAGACCCGGGTGTAATCCTTCGTAACCCCACATCCCCGTGGCTAATTACAAGAGAAAAAAAATTATTAAATCACAGGTAAAGCTAATTACCGGCCTAAGTGAATGATTTCTGCAAGGCGGAAATTACGTTTGCTCACGACCTGATCAGTACTTCACGTGCAATGACTGACGGGAATTTCAAGGTCATAAATTATTACGCCCAGCTCTTGGTTTCATTTATTTTGATTTTCCAGAAATTTTCTTTGTTTTAATTATTTAATCTCGTCATCAGGGACTCTCTGACAACTCTCGCAAAACCAAATTTAATAGGTAAATAAATAATAGTAAATTATGAGGAAAAACGCGCTTTTCCTAGACAGGGTTACGACAGTAAAGTCTTGAGCTTCCGAGGTCGAATGCTATCGAACGTCCCCGAGAATTCATCTCGTCATTTCATCATCAGAGTCTACCTCATGGACAATACAGTATCAATCTTCGAGTATGCACCCCAGAACACGGGGTTCACGCGTTCATTATTCCAAAAGCGACAGACGGTGGCCCTACCCGGCCAGAATTTGTACACGAGCGATAAGCCCCGATACTTCGAGCCCCATCATTTCTACATCGGTGGGAAATTAAACCTCGGGGGATTTAATTTTCACCTCACATCAGCTGACGAGTACACCCTCCGCTACATGGAATTGAATTGCGATAAGTTCCCGAAGGCCAATGCGCCAATGATTATGAGTAAAATAAGAGAGGCACTCAAGCCTCGTTACAAAGATTTCCTCGAGGAGTTTCGTCCAGTCACGGAGATCGATGGCATTTTTGTTCTGCCTTATGAGAAGCTGAGAGAGAGTTTAACGAAGTATTCAGTGGGCGAGGGAATTGTTGAGCACGAGATCATAACAGTTGCTCGCCGATACGCCTTCAAACGAAATGAGCAACGAGACACACGAGAATTTTTGAGGTATCAATTTTAATTGGAAAAAATTAATACCTAAGAATTTTAGAAAATCAGGCAATCCAATTGGGAGCTATTGCTTCTGAAATAATCGGGCGATTGTCAATGAATTATTTCGGATGTGGATAATTAATAATAAATAAAAAAGGCCAACTCGGTCATTTGTCAAAAACGCTACAAGCGCGTTTTATAAAGTCTTTCAGAACCCGTATTATCTCAGTGAGGAATAATGTTAGGAAAAATTATCATAAGAATTTTTTGTTGTAAAATTGATAAGCTACAAAAATGATTTTGTGACGTTATCCCCTAAAACCCCTCCTTACTGAGATAATCCGCGTTTTATAAAGATCCACTCATCTCATTTTATCACTTCGCTCGAGAAATATCCATTAATAATTCTTGGGAATTTATTTATTACAAGAAATGAGTTCCAAATGGACGCCTTCGTAGATAAACAGCTCAAACCTCAATCTCAAATTGACTAATTAATTATTCAACTGAAAATTCTTCCGAGCGGGCGTGTATTTCACGAGAAAAAGTAATCGTAGAATTTTTTTCCCCCGATAAATTTGTTCGAACAGGAGTTTAATACACACCGAGCTCACGCGTTTCCTGTGGAACGACCTGGACCGGCTCGCGGAGGACATCAATCACTGGGACCCATCTCGCACTGGCTTTCTCCCCCCCTCCGACGTTTACAAAATCCTCCGGGGCTGTAGACTTCCCCTGGACCCCCAGCTAATCAACAGCCTCCTCCACCAGTAAGTGCGCCAGACACATCTCCAATAAAAAAAAACCCAGCACCACCACCACAAAAAAAAATCAGAAATAAATCATCAAACCGTTCGACCTAAATCCGTACTACCCCCAGTATTCGCTGAATATCTCGCAACCGACTGCAGATATCAAAATGAGTGTCAAGATCTCTTATCTAGAGCGTAGCTAGACCTCCAAAAAAGGTCCTGACCAAAAATTTCGATATCTCACTTATTCCCGTCAAAAACCCCCGAGAACTCACCTCAACCTGACGTCTCACTACTTGACCACTGAATGATTTCTTTTAAATTCAGTTTGCGGCGGAATCCCGAGGGCGACATCCAGTGCTTAGACTTACTAGACTTCCTGAACGTCAAGATAAATCCCTGCCCACCAGTTCCACCAGCTCCAATCAGCACTCTACCCTGGTGGAATGCAGATAAGTACGAGGAGGACTGTTGTCCTCCATTAAACTGGAATGAATTAATCAGTGATCTCGCTATAAAGGAGGACAATCCAGCCTCAGCAGCTGTTGCCCAATAATAATTTTTCCCCAATTATCGTCTAATTGTGTATTATTCTAATGCTACATCGTTGATCAATCGTATTTACACTGGACTAATAACTACTAAATCTAATTCTATCATTCATAAATATGCGCGTAGATAAATGACTTCAGCACAATCATGATGAATACTGAGTTAATAAATAGCATTTCGTCTGGATAAATAACGACTCGGCTGAGTACGATTGATATAATCGAGTGCATTCGATGAACTGAGCTCAAATGGAGAGTCAAATAATTTATTTTTTACCACCCATAACTGAGAAATAATTGGACTAATTGAGCCCAATTAGCGCTCGTTTTAAAGAGAAAAGAGTCTCCTCCGGGAGGTAAAAATTTGATTCCCCCCTCATCGAGGAGTGAATGGTAGTGTTTAACGTTTGAAATAAAATATCTGAGGTCTCCATTTTCATTTCATTCTCACCCAGTCCCCGTGGCTCGATGACTTACACCGCCTGAGAATCAAGAAAATGTAAAAAAATAATGAGAGGAGCTCCCGTCAGTCGTGATTTTTTTTTTTGATTTGCCTTGTGATTTTATAAATAATTCTTCGGGGGGTGGGGGCCAGTTCAATTGCACTCGTACGTTGTTACTACACTCCGGCATGTTTTGCACTGTACACTGTAACAACAGCTGATGTATTTGCACTGACACCTCTCGAGGATCTCCCGGGTCTTGGTGACGTGACCCCGGCCACAGCAGAGATACTCGCAGCCCTCGTAGCCTGGACTACTGCCGTTACATTGTCTGCAATTGAACAATAACAAATGGAGAATTTGATAATTAATTTTTCCATGAATTCCACAAAAATTCTGTTCATCCGATGAACTCAATAAAATTAATTCCCTAAAAATACAATTAATTATTTGACATTGTCTGCAACCGTTGAATTGATTTTTCAAAAATCACTGTTCAATTTTTTATCACTCCTAATCGCATTCTCCCACAGAAAAAAAATATACCCCCTCGTATTTAGAGGACTCGCCGCCGGAAGTGGAGACCCGGGGAACAAAAGATGGCGGCCGTGAATAATTCGAGGGTCGTCGAGGCCCGGAGAAGCCCTCCCCGAGAAGGAAGTCCGTATCGAATATAAGGAATGTCCAGAGGCTTTTCGAAATCGAGGAGAAAAAAATGCCGGAGATAATGCGCTGTCGAGGGAAGGGCCCGTAAAAAAGGGAGAGAGAGAAAAAAAAATCAATTGCCAGTTCCCCTGGTATTTCTTTCCCCACCCTGACTTCGTTCTCACTTATAATTGTGTGTCCACATAAATAAGATCGACCATCGAGCGGCCGGCAAACGGACGAGATAAGACACTCTCGAGAGTGTAGGTACCCGCACACGCCACAGGAAGGGAGCTGAGAGAAAAAGTTAAAATCAACTGGAATACGTTATTAGCACCTGAGATAAAATATTGTGTCTTCCCTGGGGGCATTATCCACGGGCATATTAAGTTCTGCACGTGCATGAGAAAGTGATAGGAAAAGAAGCAATTTCCTGTACACCCACGGCCCCGTCCTCTCCCAGATTAAACTGAGAGGATCAAGAGTTAACGACTCATTGCACACGAAGTGTAGAACAATCGTCGAGATATATAACGTCTCATTTTTAGGTCTGAATTGGAAATTTTTATCGAGTAATTGATTAACAATAATTAACTAGGAAATTTCCCCAAAATATTGTCGACTCTCTGGGGATGAAGTAATTAATCCGGGACAATGAGTGGAATACTCATTACGTAATTCAATAAATTATAATTTTTGTTTCGGCTTCTCTGCTTTTCTCTTGGTCTGAGTGCCTAATGCAACCATTCAATTGGCAATAACTCAGGATCGGCGGAGTGAAATTTCATGAATTAGCGTTCATTTTAAAGCTCTAGTTTTCAGCTTCAATGTCACCAAAAATCATTCAATTCCAATCGACCAATCCCGAGTTATTGGTAATTGAAGTGCTTTAATTTTGCTGCACTCTGTGACCACTTGATTTTTTCTCGGTTTTGTTCATTTCATTTTTCAAAACTCGTGGCTCCTCCGCCCATTCAATTCTTTATACTTATTCCCCCGGGTATCCAGGTAATCCGCGGGAGAATAAAAAACTGCGGTATCAACGAATTCCTCGTTGGGTTCAAGGCAGTTCGGAGTCAATGGAGAGTGCGTGTGAATGCTCTTAGTCTGACAAATAATAATCCGGCTCACCTTCCAATTGTTCCTAGACTGCCCCGTTTTTTGTCCGGCATGCAGTAGTCCGGGCTCCTGGTGGTGTACAACAAATTGTCATGATGATAGAGCGGCGGAAGACGACTGCCGGATTTAGCTCTGACCTCGGCGGCCGTTGCGTACTTGCGAAATAATCGGGCACCGGCTGCCGACGGGCCCTTCGAGTCCAGTCCACGCCAGCACGTCCTGACGCTGCAGGAGCCAGACACCCCATGACATTTGCACTCGAGAGTCAATGATTGCTCCACAGCCTGTGCGAATTAAAAACATTCCGAGCGAATTTATTAAAATTTCTGGTCCCAATTAATGATTAATTGGCTCCCGAGGAACTAATCCCCCGCAATGAGTTTCCCAGGAGTTTTTCCCGGTGGGGGGAAAAAATAATCTGAGAAGATAAATTGCCCCTTCAATGTCTCATTACGCAATTGACTCGTGGAGGGAGTACTTACCCTGCGCCCCGCGCGATTGTTGTGCATATTAACCGCGTGCATGAATTTCGCGGTGGAGCCGGTGCCGGTGGGGCTGGAGCCCTGCAAGAATCTCTTGGCGAGCCTCGAGGCCGATCTGACGTCGTCCCCGCAGCCCCCCCATTTGAACGAATTTCTCGCTGACAAAGCGTCAAACGACACAGACTTGGAGGTGAAGGAACTGGAGGCGGTGAGGGCCGAGGGCGACGGTGGCTCGCGTCTCGGTGGTGTGGCGCAGGAGCAGGCCGCCAGATTCCCCAGTGCACAACCACGTGCCAGCCTCCAAACAGCAGCTGCTGCCGACATTGCGTAGACAAACGCCTGCTCCCGTGTCCCTATTGGATTGCATTGGAAAATGATGAATGACGAGGAGATTAATTGAATAATGGAATGCTGAGGATTTTTTTTTTGTCGCGGATTATCTCATTAAGGAGGGGTTTTAGGAGATAATGTCACAAGATCATTTTTGTAGCTCATGAATTTTGCAACAAAAATATTCTCCTGATAATTTTTCCTAATATTAGTCGTTACTGAGATAATACGGGGTTTGAGAAAATATGTAAAATGCGGTTATCTCGTTTTACCACTTCGCTACGGAATTCTCGGCCGAAGAACATTTGATAGGCTAAATTATTGCTTTCTCTCAGTGGATCATTTAATGGTGAGAATACTTCCGAGTAAAATTACTCGGCAAAAGAATTTTTTTTCTCGGCCGGAGAGAAAAATCGAATTTTCCCAGTGAAATATTCTTCTGACAAGAGTTTTAAGTACATTTGACAACAGAAATTTCGGGAATTTAGTTGTTTAAAACAAATATAATTGGCACAGTGATATTTTCACCTCTGCCTACCAAGAGTAACTGAAAAAATAATTGCAAAAAATTTACGTGCAGAGAATACTATTCCAGTCGATGATATTAAATTCCTAAAAAAATCCGCCAGTCAATTTTGACATTCCAACGGTCGTTGGGCATGGAATGATTAATTTGGAGAAATATCGAGAGCTCTTGGAGGTACTCGCGAGCCGGGAAAAGATGCCGAGAGAAGAAAATGAGAGGTAGGGAAGCCAGTTTGGCGAGTGAACACCTAATCTTTTTCGTTTGGTAATAGCCACTAATTACGCAGTCGCTTCGGGGTCTTCCCATTCAATGGCCACTATTCCTGTCTCTCTTCTCATTCTGCCCTCACCTCGTCCCTCTCTCACTTCAGCCTCTCTCTCCCCCCCGGCTTATTTTTCTTGTTTCACTCACTTCGTACATATACACAAGCGCATTTTTACCATTCCCATGGTTGAAAGGGGAATACTCCCGGAGGATTGCTCTGTGAGTTATCGGCTCCGCCTCTTTTACCCCATAATGAAATCACGAGATTATTCAGTTGGTTTCGGTGGGAATACACTCGCCGTCCGGTATTTATTGTTTTCTATTTTTCTATTTCCATTTTTTTTTCTGCTTTTTAATTGTTTCATTTGTGGAAGGCAGGCGGCGACCAGAATTTTTGACGACGAATTTTTAATCAATTTTTTTCGCGAACTTTGGCGCCTGTTGAATTATAAGAATTGCAATTTTTTATGTCATCCGCGGGTACCGTAAAAATTATTCAACCGGTCAGTTTAATTTATTGACTCCTTAATAAATGTTGTCTAGTTTGTCGCGAAAAATTCAACATTCGATCGCGAGATCTCAATTATTTATCGCAGTCGCCGACCCTTCGTCCTCCGATAAATTTCAATTAAAGGAATTATTTGCAGGAAATTGGAATTATTTTAAATGGAAATTTGCAAAATTATTTAACAAGAAATTTTTAATACCTCGACGGCCGCTATCAATCCAATGATATTCATAAAATTTCAGTAATTAAAAATAAATCACAATAATTTGCAAAAAATGGCAATGAATTTCCAAAAATTATGATTACTTGTAAAAAAAAATTATTGGCAATTACAAAAATAGTTTCCTAAGGGCAGTACCCGAGAATAAATCAGCTGGATAATTAGGGCCTCGTATGAATCCAATAAAATTCCAAGAGTTATAAAAATAATGGTTCAAAATATTCAGAACAATTTCCCAAAAATGCCAACAAATTATGGTGACTAAAGGTAAAAAAAAATGAGAAAATTTAATTGAAAATTTCAAGAACAGCACCTGAGAGTAGATCAGGGGTATAATGAGGAGCTCGTTCGATGCTGCTGCAGTTCCATCTTCGATTTCTGAACGCCTGCTGACAGACAGTGACAGTATCCCTAGCCGCCTGAACAATGCTAGGCATGACGTCAGTGGTGGCACGACAGGCTCTCGCCTGTTTTTTCTCGAGTAGTCCGGAGCTTTTGGCTGACGTGCAGGCCTCCCTCGTCCATATACGTGCGTCGTTAGTTTTCCCCAGAGCCCTTGAACATCACAGAAACAGTTGCAACAAAACTCGCGGATCGTTGACATTCCGCAGCTCACGGGGGCCCGTCCACTGGCGGATAATGCGCTCACTTGGGCTCGTAAATCAGCAACTACACGGCTGGACTACTCAAAATTATAGGGCATTCAAAACTGAGGGATATGGGGCTGTATTGTAATTACGAAGCAAACGGAACACCTCAAGAGACCAAATGGCCGCGGTATATGTCTAGACGTATAACGCGAATGGCCGAATCGCCAACCCTAGGATTCATTACGTTTCGGCCCAAATGACCCCATCAAAATGCCTGGCCATCCGGTGCAGTGTAAGCCAGTGACTTCCGACTCCAGCGGCGCTACCCAAAAAAATATTGCGTTTGGGTTTAAACAATTATTGAATAAGTGGGTTCAACTGGAGTTGGGTAATTAATTTTCTTGTCCTGGATGACGTGCTCCCGCTCCTCGCGACAAATGCAAAATCTCTTGACGAAGGGGTAAAATGAGACAAGTGGATTTTTTCTATCTTCATAAAACGCGGATTATCTCAGTAAGGAGAGGTTTTAGGAGATAATGTCACAAGATCATTTTTGTAGCTCATCAATTTTGCAACAAAAACATTCTTCTGATAATTTTTCCTAACATTATTCATTACTGAGATAATACGGGGTTTGAGAAAATATGTAAAATGCGGTTATCTCGTTTCCCAGTGAAATATTCTTCTGACAAGAGTTTAAAGTGCATTTGGTTGTTTAAAACAAATATAATTGGAAAAGGGATATTTTCACATCTGCCTATCAAAAATAACTGCCAAAATAATTGCAAAAAGGGGCTTACGTGTGGAGAATACTATTCAACCTGGAGATATTCAATTTCACCAGGCCATGTGCGCGAAGCCGATTGTTTCTTGCCTATCGTCCGGGATGATCTACTTGAACGGGTTTTTCAAGCCACTTTATCCATAAATATTTATCGTGCGTGCTTGAGATTGGTACACGAGAGACGTTTATAATGGGCCACAATGCCGGGATACCACGACAGAATTAAAATTGCAAGTTACACGTATTACTTATGGATTTAATTACACACTCGTTAAATTTACGATAAATAGCTGTCGATGGTATTCCTGACACACATGAAAATTGTCGTCCCGCGAGGAGACTGTTATTTGGTGGTAATCGAGTGTATTAAACGAGCTGGATCACTCCAGGAATTATGTCATAAATCGCGACCACTCCATTTCCCCATTTTTATTAAAAATATTGAGTAAATGAATTTTTAAAAAATCAATAAAAATCAAAACGCGGTTTTTCAATGAAGAAATGGATTTTCCCCTCCATCCGTAAGTTATTAATTATTATCAATTTCTCTTATTTACGATTAGACTCGTTAATTCCTCCAAATTTCTGGAAAATGTGTCAGGTATTTTTGGAATGGTCAAGACAGTAAAAATTATCCCCGAGACTTGAGTACTAATTACGAATTCATTTCATTAATGAGTAATCTTATGAGAGGACCTCCGAAATAAATCGACATTTAACTTTCCCGGATTAATTTGAGTGG
>JAPYZM010001384.1:0-19248 GCA_030522845.1 Psyttalia concolor
AAGAATTTCCGCTGAAATACCGTGTTGGCTATACAAAATAACGTCGAATGGTGCAATCCTATTGGCCAAGATTTGGATGGGAAAAATAATCAACGAAAATTCGTATCTCGTGTCAGGTAGCAGCGAGGAGAACAAGTTTGGTAGGTTAGAAATATTCTATTTCGTAACGAGTGCAAAATGTGGTTTGTAGCGAATGGAAGGGTATTCACTTGCATTCGGCATGTACTATATTCCCACAAACCAAATAGTTTATTTCGTACCTAGGGAGGAAAAGTAGGCAAATCGTCCTGGCGTGCAAAATTACGATTGTAAGCACGTGGAGAATACTGGTCTGATTCTTCTCCCAAAAGTTGAATTCGATGTTTCTACCAAAATGAACGAAAGTGAGCGGTTCTCAAAGAGCGACAGAAGTGACATTTTTTTCACGTTTTGCGAGCAACATTTTTTATAATTTTTCGTCACATCATCAATTTTCAAGCGGGACGGGCGTTCGGCTGGGTTATTTTATCCAGTTGAACATCGATCAATATGGGATACTTTTATTTGCGTGAACATGGAAATGGCAATGGAAATTACGTACATGAAATTATAGATCGGGTAGCTTTTTTTTCTCTCTAATTTTGACCGCCAAAATTCGCATCAAAATTCTACCGTTATTCCCCTGTAAAACATCAAATTCTGCGTTTTTAGTGGTTGAATTTCAGATGGGTAGAATAATCAGTAATACCACGAGAGGTTCAAAATTATCGACTATTCCCGGATTATTTTGTCGCCTAGCAACGAGAGAGAGAGAGAGAGAGAGAGAGAGAGAGAGAGAGAGAGAGAGAGAGAGAGAGAAAATATTTACGGATTAAAACTTTTGTTCGGGCAAAATTTACCCCGACCATTACTAAAGAGGAAAATAGGAGGGAAATGTTCGGTTTATTTTCACGATCGAGTGATATTCGACGAATTGTTTTTGGTGATCAGATCCGGTAATTGTTACTTCCGTCATGGCTTTTTTAACCCCGCAACATAGCAGTACAAAATAATATATTTGATAGTTATTCGGCGAGGGAAACACATTGCAAAGCTATATATATATACGGGATAAACTATCAAATGTTGCAGGAAAATAATCAAAAGTTAGAGAAAGATAATCAGTAAGAATACCACAAAACCTCTAAAAATTATTGGATACTTCTACCGTTATTCTACTTGGAGAGAGAGAAGCATGGCAGATTAAAAGCCCGAGGGTGCGGCGCGAGGGATTTTTGTGAAAAAGTTCGCCCGATGGTTGCTACGCAGGAAAATATGAGGGAAATATCCGATTAATTTCTGAGGTCCAGTGGTATTCGACTGATTATTGCTCTAATCGGACGTGGCCTGCCATAGGTCAAAGAAACAATTACAGAGCTAGATATAAATTATCAAAAGCTTCACGGCGATTATGAAAAGCTAGAGGTAAATAAGTGCTGATACTTTATTGGGGAGGTACCTCATGTTATTTAATACGGACCTTTGATTGGTCCAGGGGAGGCCAAATCTGATTGCCAGAAATAATCGTTGTTATTTTATTTATGACCAAAAATAATCTATTATATTTAAAAATCTGCGAAATGATCCCTTAATCATTAGCCTTGGTGACTCCCCCCCCCCCTTTTTCCGGCACTACAACTAAGGTTGTAGAAAGTCACCAGGTTTTTACCGTGTAAAATGGCGTAATGCGTTATACCGCTTGGCTACGTGCTCTTTGTTCGTGGAGAGCTATAGTCTGGTTTGTTGGAGGCGGCACAGGCCTAGAAATTATTATCGCGTCCGGAGATGGTGTTGGTACATAGTCGCCCGAGAAGGGCGCGGGAGGACACCCGTAAACTCGTCGCACGTGCGCCATCCCGTGTCGGTGCATTACTCTCGTACCAGTGGGTGAATAACATGTATGTATGAACGTAAATACCCGAGGCTGTACAGTGTCGCCCAAGAGTCGTCGACTTCTAACGACTTGTGAGTTGTAAATTGTAGTTGGCAATTTTACGCTGAATCGATAATCCATTGGATTTATGAGTTTATAGTGGGCGGAATGTTACAAGCAATGAGCGTATCCAAATTTCTATGTACAATGTTTGTTTTCATGAGCATTTCAGAGAGTTGGAGTCACTCAATTGCCGTGATTTTACGATAATATAAAAAAACAATCTGGACGTGATTAAACGAAGGGAGGGCTTTCGTGGCGGTTTCCTCATTATTTCAGAATTCTTCACTCCACGTAGAATGGAAAAATTCACCAAGCAATTTGAAAAATGGTCGACACGTATGTAACACATGTCGTGAATTAAATGGAATTCAATTGGAGACTGAAAAATTCTCTCCAGTGAAATTGGAAAGTTTGCTCGGGACAAATAAACTCCGAAGAAAAACGGAGGTGGAAAATTGTTATCGTAAGGTACGATCTTGAGGGTTGAGTTTTACACACGAGGAAAAGGGTCGTCGGAGAGTTTATCCAAATTGGTGCACTTTGAACTCAACCTCCTGGGTTTTTCAACTCTCCTACGGCTTGTACCCGATACCACGAAACGATAAACAGTAGTGGACGGTATTCTTGGCGAGAGAAGGAGCCCCTCCCTATTCTTGTGTTCTAGTTCTTTGGCGCAACCATTTGCGAATAGTTTCTCGCTTCTCTCGATAAAACGATACGACCGAAGCTGGAGAGGAGAAAACGAATCGTGTGTGGACCACTGGACATCGAGTTCGCTGGAGTTTGTTGCGTTAAATTGCCGAGCTCAATTGACTGCTTGAGAAAGAAACGGGGGATAGAGTTTGTGGGGGCAATGTAGGTGTCAGATGTACTAAAGGGTATTGAGGGCCAAATCGAATTAGATCCATGGAGAAAGTTTTCGAATGCTGAATCTGTGAATCAATCCTTCATTTTTAAAAATATTATCTTTCTCAAAAAGAAACAATATTGTCAAAAAATTGGAGACAACCTCCTGGTGTCAACTTGAAAACACTTTGAATGCCTCTCTTCTGATGATTTATCTTCCGCCAAACCAGAGAAAATTCTCCGACTGGATATCAGTTTAAACTGCCTGCATCCGGTTTGTTTTTTCACCAGTCCCACTCCCAGCATCCTCGCATCTTGAGGACGAGCCCCTTTTCTATTCACCAGTGCCACGTCTCAAATGCAAATATTCTTTGATGGATAAATAGAGGGGGATTTTCGGTATATATCCAGTAGAATTTTTAACGGCTCACTGAGCAAAAGAAATATACCATCCATTGAGCTCCGCTACGCCGGACGAATCCGCATACCCCAGAATCACTAACGTAATTCTCATATTGCATCCAATAAACGTAATAAAATACCCCGTGTTTGTCCTTCAAATTCCTCAAAGAGCTCGTCAAGATTGCCATTCAATTCGGCGCTCAACTCGCCAAAAGCCTCTGAACCAAGACGAAACACAGGGAAAATAGCGACCGAGTATCCTCACTAAACTTGTTCCAGGTAACGTATAATATCATAGTCATTCCCCAAGGATTTCACAGAAGCCTCGGAGTTGTCCATTCAGAGAATCTAATCAGTTTCGTCTGACGTAATGGAAAAAGTTCCCCGCGGCCACCCCCCGGCGCTCCAAGTTTAGGATTATACCGCGGTTCCAATTTCAACGTCCACTTTGTACAATCCGTTTTACCTCGGCTAACCCCTCGCCTCCTTGCCCTTCCACAACACTCCTCACCGCCCACCGGGGCAAACCCTCGACGCGAGTGAGATGGAGAGACGCATAATGCATAACTCATTTAAAGGAACAGTGGGTATTCTACAGAATCAGTGGATTGTACGGGAGTAACATTACGAATCCAGTTCTCTGGGCCATGTGGTCTAGATGAAGAACGACCTATTTATGTTGCGGTTGAATGATAAATTGGGGATTGTGAGGTGGATGACCCGTATGAATTCGATAAAATAGAACTGCTTGAGAATGGCTCGGTAGAGAGATTGTTAACTTGAGGACTTCGCTGAAGCGCCGTCGATGTTCTTATTCCTAAATCTTTATTGGCAAGTTTGAATTGTTTTAAATTGAGAAATTTCAAAATCACAATTTAAAAGCTCAATTTTGGTTCTTTTACCGGCTCAGGTGAGATTTCCAAACTTCAACAGAGATTTTTTATCCGTCCTTGTCATTTTTTTAGCTCAATTTGGACAACAAAAATTCAGGAGTCCGAAAAAAAAATCACGAGAGCTGTGAATTTTAGTTCCATTTTTCCTCAAAATTGGCAGAAAAAAAAATTGATTTGGAAATTATTTCGGTGACGATTCCTTGCATTTCAAATCAGACAAAAGTGATATATTTCCAGAAAAAATGCGCAATCAAAGAAAAAACACAAAACCTTATTCACTTAGTGATTAGACATGAAGTCGTTATAAATATGCCGTTAATTTATTTCAGGAGAACCATCACTTGTAGCGTAGATTGTCGCTGAATTATTACAATTGTGGAGTAATTACTATGAATTTCAAGCAGAATGTCATCCCAAAAATAAAATTAATGGAAGAAGCCCATAATTGTATGAGGTAATTCATCCAACAAATGGTTCAGCCATTTGAAATGAACTTTTAATGGGACTGAATATACATTCTGACTTGAACTGATCCAATGAGCTTCAGAATAATTGATTTTTACTTACATTTTCTCAATGCACCATTTTGAACTGAATATCTCATTTGAAGCGATTGTCCCCGAGGATTTTCTACATTCAATGCTACCTCGGGTGGAAATAATGGAAGATGGATTACCTCGAGTTTTTGGTCATTAGCGATGACATTTTGTTTTCACAACAGAGAAGAAATGTATACGTATGTTCACATATCTCCAATGTCCATTACACCGTCCACGTCTCGTGGATAACCCCAAGGACAAGATACCCCTCAACCCCTTGTACTGGTGAGCAAAGAGCCAAGCTTGAAAACCAAAGCCCCAACGGAAGATACTCACAGAGGAGTTCTACATCCTCGTCGTCTTCTCCTTTCCTTTTTTGAGAAATGGGATTTTCTCGTGCCCGCCAGTCGTAAAGTGCTTGTTCATTCGTTTCATTCCTTTGCGTTATACTATCTCGATTCGTCCCTCTTCTGCTCGTAACTTTGAGCCACCTTCGTTTGGCCATCGGCGCTCTTCCTCATCTTATCGCTTAGTCTCGAGGAGACCGTACTTCTTCTGTTCCCCAGGAACCCTCCGAGGCAACTACATTTCGTTGACAAAAACCTATTGCGTGGTGACACGTAGACTCATGGATTACCGTTCAATTCGATAAGGTTTGAGGAACGGAGACTTATTTCTGATGACATACTGTGAGAAAATCACAAGTAAATTGATTGGAAGCAATTTTTTTTTATCAATACATGTCACTAGATCACTTCCCATTTCCATTAGGATAGTTCAGAGCTTTCACACGAACAGCATTTTGTTTCTTAAATTTGCCATTTCATTTGGTAATCGGGTTACGGTTCGCCCGTTGAAGAAACATTTGATAGTACAATTAAACGTCTCCAACAAAAATTATGGACTTGTCAATATAATTTTTGGAAAGTTGTGAAAAAATTCTACTAAGCAGTTGTTGAATTTTTCACGGAAAACTCGATAACATTTATTAAGTAATTTATACGTATATAAATTGATTAGGTATTTTTTTAACATAGGAAACAAATTTTACTGAATGGTACGAAATGGAACGATAATTTCTACCGAACGATTTTCTCCGTGCACTAGTTTTAGAAAAAATAGATTTTTCATGGACAGTTAATTGATAATCAGCAAACGTCTGGTGTGAGATAAAATTAGAGATTTCTCTGAAATGTTCAAGATTCTATTGATTTTTCTGGTTGTTGACTTTTTATTCATTTTCCGGTGCTTGAAGAAGAAAGGGTTGCATTTAAACTTTAAAAGTAGAAAAAAATCTCGAGTCCATTCTCAGACGCAATTTTCAAATAATCCCGACATTCTCTGTTCCCATTCACAATTTTCATCCCTTTACAAAGTGGCCCTTTATCTGTGAGGAGAGAAAAAACGAGGTAGGAAGGGGGGTTGAATCGATGTGGCAAACTCTTCAGGTCCAATGTACGAATAAGGCTCTCGTTCGGAGATTATCGAATTACCTCGATTCCTTGGGGCTACGACTTGGTCCCGACAGAGTCATTTACTTTGAATACCCGGAATCCTTCGGATAACCGATTTTCCTATTCGCAAATCGTATTCCCTACGCGGTGTGTGCACCGACGAGAAAATGGAAAAAAACAATAGGTTGAGGCATTGAGGCTTTTATCAGTTGCATTCCATGCTAGTGGCACCGGCTGGAGTGGCATTGTCGATTGGCGTGCAAATTTAACGAGCCGATTTTCTGGAAAACACGAGTGTGTATAGGTATAGAGGAGGTAACTGGAGCGATTGGAAACATCTCGTGGTTATTGCATCAGTCATCTTGTTTGAGTGGGATTTCGAACATTGCGGGCTTTAGTTGTCGAGTGGAATTATCCAATTATTGGGTCTGCTAGAGTCGCATGGTACGAGCAAGCAAGTCTTATCTGACCATAGCTATTTTTTTGTAATTATTGGAGTGAACTTTGTTTTTGAAAATTGATTAACTTTCTTTGTTCTTCGCACATTGCCAGAAAAAAAAAATGCTGAATAATTGATATTCAATTTTGTGATATGGCCAATAACTGAGGAATATACCCCTACATTTGCCTCATTGTATGATCAATTATTTATAATAATTGCAAAAAAATAATTTCGTTGCATTGACAACTATAAAATCCCGGGAATTTGGAGATCCGAAATGAGTACTTCGATCCTTGTCTATTCTCGTTTCGATCAATTTCCACGAAAATTGAATTGATAATTGAATTTTCGTGGAGCGTAAATCCATGAAAATCTGAAATAATTCATGCGCCAGGTCAACCCATCATTTCCTTCCGTACTGTAACGTCATGAGGTGAGTTTCCTCATCACTGCGGGCGGCATTGCATGTGTACAAGGCATTCCATATGCATCAAGGTGACACCGGGGGAATACGTGGAGAAGAATGCCCTGCCAGGAGGGTTATGGGCCGTAAAAGAGGCAGGCGAAGGAGGATGCGCCACCTCTCGGGCGTTGTAAAATAATAGACGACGGTCATAAACAAGAAATAATTGATGAAAATCACCATGTGTGCGTGTGGACATAAGCCGTTGTTTAGTTACAACGAGAAACCGTATATCCGATATGGCAACAATGATTGCCTCCGTTTCATTCGAATCCTGGCGGTGTCCAATTGTCATTCTCCGAGGCTGCTGGTTACTTGTTGCTCTTTACGTTCGGCGGTACACCGAATCCCAGAGATACCATGGCTTTACTCATTCCGTAGAACTAGGAACTATTCTGGAGCTCGCGTTTATGATGTCCTTTATGTTGTATGGAAATTCTGAAGGGTTCGTCTATTGTTGATGGGGACAATTTTATCTGAGATGAATCTCTGCAGTGGAGAATGGACATCCCAATTTCAAATTTTGGTTTTAATTAAAGAATAATTTTTAGTGGATACATTGTAGCTGGTTTTAATGCAGTACTGGCGAATTAATGCTTCATTCGCGGAAATTGAAATTTTCAGGTCCGGATGATAATAAAGCATTGTTTGAATTTAATGTTTATAGACAAGAGAGAAAAATCAAAAGCATTTTTTTCTTTCAACAGGCATTCGGAATTCGATTGTAAAAATGAGAATTTCCAAAGATAAAATTCCGCGAAAATTACGTAAAATTGTCACTTTATATAAATTTCCAAAGATTCTATGGGCGATTTTCTTCCAAAATTGGTAGCAATGAATAGATTAATTATTTCAATTCAAGATTGTGTTCCCTTTATTGAAGCCACATCTTCCATATCAATGTCATATGCAACATCAATTCAACCTCTAAAATTTGTTCCTGAGAAAACGATGTGATTTTAGTACTTCAAACTTTCCCAAATTGCGGTATTACGAGGATAATCTCTCTTTAACCATGATTGTCTGTACCCCCTAAGTTTTCAGATAAAATATTGAAGTTTGCAGGAGCATAGTTTGATATACCCCTCGAAATTTCCCAGATCTCCGTTGATTAATGTCTGATAACTTCGCACGGAGCTATCGTAACCGGTGGGATTTTATAAAATCCGCGGCTACTGACGACAAAAAAAAATTCAATTCTGTCCACGAGAACGTTAAGTGCTTAAATTATTACGACGAAATTCGTAGTTCAACAGTTTGTCAGGAATCCTCCACTTCGCATGCAATGGCCTTTAATTCCCGGAATACTGAGCCCTTTTGAACAGCGCGACGCATAAGTGACGTTAAAAGCGTCTCACCAAGTGTCTCAAGTTCATTAAACTGCATTTTCAATTACGGATGATCGCAGGTGCGTAAAATTTTCCAAAGAGTGAGGGGAGGGCAATGTTTCAGACATGAAAACACTCGAGTATATCGTGGAAAATTTCAAAAGGAGGTAGAATTTCTAACAGTTCGTCCTGCTGAAGTGGATAAAATTTCAGAATTACAATTTCAGTTGACAGGCACTAAGTTCGGTTGGAAAACCGAGGGAGTCGTCTCGTTAATTATCACAAGCCACAAGTCAACGTTCCGAGGGGCGAGGGGAAGGGGGGAATGATGGGGATGAGTTTGAAAATAGAGTAGAAAATGCAACTGGAGGGCGGGAGAGCGGAAGGGGAATGAGAGAGGGAGGAGGGGGAGAGAGTAAACTCTGAATGCAAGTGGAGCCTTCTTGGATTACAATGAGAAAGTTTTGAGTTGGGTAGTTCTCCCTGGTTTGTGAAAAGTCGTTACGGTGTCCAATGGACGGTTCGTGTCGTAAAGATTCTCTCCGTCTCCTCGAAATGGCCTTTTTTCTCGTTTATTACAAACGAAAAATCGAGTCTCCTTTCTCAATTCACTGTGTCTCACTCGTACTCAGGATAAGTTCGATTGCGTCATTGTTCTATCCAGTGGGATTTGGGTTTATAGAGCTTGGGGAGAACTTGGTCCCTGGGAATTGTGATTAAACGTCCCCGAGTGGAATTAATTCCTACAAGTGAACGAGTTGGACGACAGAATCGAAGAGTACCCGTCAGTAATTAACGAGCCAGCCCATGAGACTTTTCTCGGGGAATGAGATGTCATTTTTTTTTCCTTTGCGATTTATTAATCTTTCAGTGATCAATAAAAGTACTTATCGAACAATTCTTTCATTTTCATGCATGTATAATAATTCATGTAGAGCTATATCTTTCAATTTTTTGCAGAAATTTTGAATTGTTCAGTTTTAAACGTGGGCTAAATGAAGAAGTAAGTGAAATGGAAAAAGTAAAAAGTTGAAAGGGTCTTTGTTAATTTTTATACAAATATTGAGTATTTTTGAAAACATGGTTCACTCCTTTTGGCTCCATCAAAGTAGCCTGCGATGCCGTCAAGAGAGATTGAGAAAATCACGAGTCAAAGTGGCTTCCAAGAAAAAGAGGATTCCACGTGGAAAGAGTAACGATTGGTGGATCGAGTGTTACAGACCGATGAAAGCGGTCCGCAACTCTTCACTAACCTCAGCGGATCCACTTACTCCAACTCGTCCACCGACTTCCCTTTTTTCTCCCATCCCTTTGATATCAATGACTTAAATCTGACTTTGAGTGGGTGAATTAAATCACTCGATGTAATTCAATTCCCCGACATAGCTTCGAAGGGGAAACAATCGAGTCTGTTAAAACTAAATCTGAATTTAATCTCGTAATTGCTTCAAATTGAAATGCAGCTCCTTCCAGTTTCAAAGAATTCATAGCAATAATCTCACCGTATCCTCTTCAACTGTAAAATGACGAAGAGTAAACTCGCAAAAACGCCATTTTCGCAAATATTATTCAACTTTCAAACCTTAATTAACGAGAGCGAAAAAAGAAAAATGTGAGAATAAAATTACTGGAAATCTGCATTCACACTTTTCCGGAGAGATGAATTCAAGAGAACTCAGTTCATGAAAATGTAGAGATAATATTTCAATGAATTATCCGACGTGAATTCGCCAATGCGAGTTCACCGAACCCTTGAAAATATATTGTTGCAAGAGTAATTAATGGGATAGCAACATGGAAGTCGATTTACACTCGGAAAAAATCAAGTAGTTTCCAATTTTCTAAGAAATACAATAAAGAAATTACCGACAGTAGTGGCCGGGTGGTTAGAGTGCTAGACTAGAGCGTTTCCCGTCACCGGCGGTCAAAATTTGGAAAAATTTGTAGCACTCTGATCTCACAATTCACTGCCGAGCGGGAGTCTCTTAAAAAGGGGCGATAGAACCTGGCCAAGGTTTTCCCCTCAGGATGAGGTTTTTCCTTGGTCCTTGGCGAATGCGGTACAGCGGGGTCGGGGGTGGGAAGAGTAAGTACGTAAAAACCCGAGAGGGTATACGTGAGAACAGGGAAAAAAAAAATACAATAAAGAAATTATTTGCATTCAAAAAGTTTTCTGAAAATTCATAGGTAGCATGATAACATCGTCAATATATCCCTGATTTTTACTCATTTGAAATTTGAATAAACTGAGGAATTTTCGTCGTTAAATTACAATTTTTTTTCCAACAGTTTCCGTCAAACTTTCCGGACAACCTCAAAAACACCCGACTAAAATTACGAAAATCTGCATTCACACTTTTCCGTCTGCCACATTTCCGAGAACTCTTTAATTAACGGAAAAGCAGACATAAAATTTAAATGCATTATTCCCCGCTAATCCGCCGATGAGAGCCCAGCGAATCTCTGAAAAAAAAAAAAACCTAAAAAAAAAGTCGTGCCCAATGATTTTGAGGTCTCTGTGCAGAGCCTCGGAAATCCATCCCACGCTGTCGATTTACGGACAGATAGAGCCGGGTGCGAAACGCGTCGGTAATTCGCGGCTCATTTAAATTTTATAACGTCCAGCCTCAACCCCATCCTTTCCCTCTCCCGCTTTACTCGTCCCGCATGTGGCGAACCAGTGGTCGTTCTGAATATATCCGTTGAGAGAATTTGCATACGTTACTTCACCCGAGAATGGTCTGAAGCTACTGTTCATGTACATTCATAGGTTTATATCGTGGATGGAACGATGAGAGATGCAGGGAGAGTGGGAAGGAGAGGGAAAGGGAATGAGAGAGCGAGAGAGCGAGAGAGTGGCAGAAAATGACGTTGGTTTACGTCTATGGCCGCAGATTTATGTACGTTAAATATACAGTGACATTTTCATTTCCTTGGCTACCTATTAATTTGCATTATTTCCACCTTCACTCCTGTTGGGACTCAATAGTCCAAGGGGGGAATCGTGGCCTAACCCCTTCGTTAAAATCTGGTATTTATGCATTCATCGTTTATTCGATATTTCGTTGTCATTTTTTTACCTTTCGTTTTTTTCTGTTGGGGACGCGGGGGAGGGACGGGTATTTTTTTTTTGCCAATGGTTTTCCATTTCAGCTCTCCTTCCGAGGCATGTTGTTGCCCGAGGCCAAAGTTGATATTCAGTTGGACATTTTAAAATTCATACGACGATAGTCGACACGGACTGGCTAATTGAATTTACCGCTGCATTGGTAAACGGGGTATTTTAGTCAGGGCTTTTTTTCCAGCAGTTGTGGGGCTGTTATCCGGAGGATAAACACATGACCTGGATCAACATCGGTATTCACGTAATGAGACGGGGGTTTTGAGGAATGTAGAACGGAGGTTTGTTCAATTGAGAAAGGAAGGGGAATCTTTAGAGATTAACGAGCATTTTTGGGGTTCTAGATGTTCAGGGGAAATGTCGATCAATAGACCGACATTTTTTATTTGCTTTTGACGGAATTTTTTTCAATCTTGGTGATTTTTATTTTTTCCCTATTGGAGATAATTTTTGAGAGGATTGCGTAATTGGTTAAAATAGAATGCAAAGGCAATTTTTTTGCTCGAAAAAATGAGGAATGTAGAATTTCCAATCGAAAATTTTTGGAATGTTCTGTAACGAATAGCTCGTAATTTTTTTTCTCTAAAATTGCAAAGATGAATAAAAAATGAAATGTTAATAATGAAACAGCTGCTATTATTTAATTTTTGAAAAAAGCTTACGTTCAATTATCTTTGAATTTATTGAGAAATGAGATGAGAGATTTTTTTATCAAATCAATTTTGATATAAACCTGAAACAAATAATGTAAAATTACCAGAACATAGTTTTCTTTCATTTTTCGTCAACAAAATCGAACATCAGTGAAGTGGACCAATTTAAATAGGAATCTATCGCACCCCAAAACTATCTCTTTTATCATAATTATTGCTGATAATTTTCCAAATTCTCTTAACTCCTCGATCTTTCAGAAAAGAAGCTCTAGAATCAGAGAAATGCTTCAGAACAATTTAAAATTGTTGAAAGCACGCGATCAATTTTCACCATCGATCCCAACGTCAGATGTTCTTAACCCCTAGAAAACACTAGAAAATTCTCTCTTAGTTATTGCAGAAGGGTTATTCTCCCCGTTTCGCCCGCCGTAAATCGATCCGTTATAAAAACGTCACTCGTAACGCCATTGACCCGATCAAACGTAGTGCTCTGCATATCAAAGAAACTTATTCCCTCTCCATTTTACTTTTTTCTTCGTCTCTTTGCATTTATGAGATACCTCCTTTTTGCACTCAGCCTGGATATCCTTTCTCCTTTCAAGTTTCAACGTATTAGAGTTCCGTTCGAGGCAGGGAAGAGCCGAGGGAAGGATGGAATGAAGAGGAGAGAGGAGAGAGGAGGACAAAATTTCATTCAACATTTCCTCGTGCGAGGAGGCAAAAAAATGTTTCCTGCTGCACGTTGAGCGGCAGAATGAAGTGTGTAAGTTTGTTAATAATGTTTTCCTCGTTCAGTCTCGGAAAACAATCACGCCGAGTTATTTATCGGGCCTGTACATACCATCTCATTTGTCACCCAGCATTCGCATTCTGACTCTGAGTACTTGAATACCGTTCCTGTAATGATGGAGGTTGTCAGAAAGAAAGTACAAATTCTTTGGTAATTATGGGCTCACAGCGCTATTTAAATTGCCGTCAGGGCACGGAATTACGGGCCACGTGCGTAATTATCCGAGATGTTTTTCGTGGATTTTTGTATGTTTCGAAATTGTCCTCCACAATATATCAATAACAAAAAAATAGTGCCCTCGTTTAAATTTATTATTGTTACTTTTATTTCATTGGGGTACACCTATAAAATTTGTCGGTATCGATTTTTCCACATGAAAACAAAAAAGAGTACCTACTGTTTCGGAAGCTCCTAGTACCAGCGGATCTGCACCACCTGTGCATCTTTAAACCATGCAGAAAAAAAAACAAGAAACATGTTCTGCGGTTGATGAAATATTCCAGGGAAAATCGGTAATCCGTTCAGCAACAATCAACCGCACAGGTGTGTTAAAAAAAAATAGCCCGATACTCTCTCAATCGAGAGTCAATACAATAAATATACGTAGGTCGTTCACTACCACCTGCTGGAAATACGTTTCCGTCGCGCGATTGTGCGTATACGCGTGATGGTGGTTTCGAGGCATCCACCCGGGGATTGAGTGCTCTTTCACATCGGCAATCGACGTGGAAAGTTTTTGGAATGCAGCGTACAACATACGCCGCACGAATAACCGCTGTTCTCGCGTTGAAAAATCAAATGAAATCCAACGGAAAAAATATAAAACGTGGGAAAATAGTTGATTGTAATTGGAGATAATAGAAATGGCTATTCTTGTGATTTTAGTTCATCGGATTTTGACGCTGGTGAATTTGCTCGGATATACCAAATATTATTGCAGCATCTTCCGTAAGACTAGATTGAATTTGAAACATGGAATGTGTAGGAGATAGCAGGAGATGAAACAATAAAAATCTTCTCAATAACATTTTCGTTACGCAATTCCGTTTTCGTATAACACTTATTTTCGGTGGTATGACATGTCACCCTCGATATTCTATTTCATTTATGAAACGTGGAATTTCCATATTCAGAAGTTAATCCCAGCGTTTAACCTCAAACTGTGTCAACTCAATTCTAAAAATACAATAATCCAATCTTCCCCCGACTGTACGATATTTAGGTCTCATCGATTCATGTTTCCACCCATACAAACAATAAAGAAGTAATGATTTGAGTCTTCCTTCTCGATAAAACTGAAGGTACTCTGTCATAAATCACTTTGAATCCGTGTCACGAGTGATTCGCAAATTTCTTTCTTTTTTCGATTTGTACACTTTGTACACTTGAATGGTTTTCTGTCATTCAAATTGAGGGATAACTAGACGGATCGCGTAAATCAAACTAAAATTTAAAACAAACCACTTGTGAGGGGAGAGATTTACGTCATACACGAGACTCTCGTGAATTTTTGAAGTTGTAAAAATAACTGTTTACTAATTTTGTTCTCATACTTGTGCAGTCATTTTGCTACATTTTATTGTTTTTAATTTAAAGAGAATTTCTTGAAAATCAAGATAGCTAGGGAAATTCAACGGAAACTGTAAAGTGGATTTAAATCAGTCCCTATAAATTGATATCAATTAAAAAATTCTCATCGACATATTTTTGAATTTACAATTAGTCAATTCTGAAAAGTACACATGAGACTTTAGTCGTATGGGAAGAAATAATATAAATCAGGAATAAAATGAATCTTTTGAAAATTCACTTAATTCGGGATTGCAAATTAGCAAATGATTTTAAAAATGCTCGTCTCAATATCGCTGAAAGTGTTTAAACAGTATTACATCACGCATGGATTGTAAAATACAATGATATAATTTCCCCTGAACTGTATTTTCCTTCGGAAAGTTAGTAGTTAACTCTCTATTAAATTTCAATTACTTCTAACACTGCAACGACATCCCACTATTTTCCCATTAACATCTCAAATCGACCAATCTTTCTGCATCAGACATATAATCTTCATCGCTCGCTAAAACAATACCGGAGAGATTCTATTAGCAATTCTATACTAAACAGAGAAGCTGCAAGGGAAAATATAGTGTGTTGAATGCGCCCATTAAGCAGGAATGGTGGATAATCTCGAAGTATTCTGGGAAACGAGAATTTTATTTCCGTCGGAGGAAAGCTTGGGGTGCAAATAACGTGATAAAAATGAGAATTCAAATAAAAAGGGACTGAAACGAGGAAAATGAGACAATATCGGATAAGATGTTTGCGTTGGATGGGGACAATGGCCCTAAAATTCACTCGCACTAAAAAGAAAAAAAATGCGGAAACAATTGATCGTTGAAATAAGAATAAGTATATCAAGCAAAATCAGACAGGGAGTAATCGAAAATGTATGAGAAAGAGTGAATGAGAGGGACAACAATCTCACTCGATTTTATTTCCTTTCGTCAGTGATCGCACGATAATTGCCTCCTCTCAGGCGTATCGCTAGTAGCATACACGAAAGAAGCACTTGAATCTCCAGTACTCAGTGTTTTTATCATTTTTTTTCATTCGATGATTCCGGGAGAGCGAACGAGAAGTGGAGGATATCGTCAAAACGTAATTGGTATCCTCGCGAAATCGACCTTTCGCCTCTATCTCCCTTGCCTTCCGCGTCCGGACACCGAAAACCATCTCCAGCGGATCGATATGTACCGGTGCTATTCCTCATTACTGTTTTTTGCCATTTGAAGTATTCACCGGGATTGAAGCCGTTGGGATTTTATGACCATGAAAATCTATCTGCAAACCTCTTATGCTGTAACTCACTTCTTGTCTTTTGATTTTCTCATATTTTCTTTGGAATTCGATAGAGATGGGTGGGTTTGAGATGAATTTTTTCGTGTTTATTTATCGCCCGAGGAAGGATCGAATGGGATTCGTGGGCTGATTGTGGATAGAGAATTCACGTGCTCCGACTACTTTTGCGTGAAAAATCTGCGGAAAAATTTCATCTAAAAATTACGACTGCACTTTCCACGTTGCTCTAATTATTTCCTCACATGTGCTGGCATAATAAACATGCAGAAGTCGTCGACGCGAAAAATAGACACCTTCCGTCATCGAAGCATGATGTAACGATCATTCAACCCAGTGTACATTCTCATCGTATTCATTCCCGTTTATTACATAAAGGTTTATAACTCCAGCTTAGATCTATGTGAAAAATCGATGAGGTAGCGGGGGGTGTAAATATTTATCAAACAGTGCGGTCTCACTATCTATTGATCTATCTAGCTTATTATCGGACAACTAATACTGTGATTCTACTCCATTAATGCTTCATACCGTAATGGATAATGGCGAAATGTAATTTTCAGGGAAAATTCGTGGCTCTGGTAAAATCATTCTAATTAGTTTATCGTGTTATGGTGTATAGCTACAGCGATAATGGAATTGCGTCATTATTGATTAGAATTGGGAGAATAAAAAGTCCGCTAATTTATGAAGTAATTGATTAATTGAAATAGAATTTGACTGCAGCATAAAATGCAGAATTCAATTGAAGAAAAAACGGGAAAAATATGAAATATCCAAACTCATCTGGAATTTTTTTTGCTTCCAAAGAAAAAATATTTTTCTCTGCAGAATCTTTTATCTTTTTTTTACTTGACAAAATATAAAATTTCCGCTTGCGCAAGGGATTTTTTTTTATCAAAATACCTTGACAGATGTTTTTTCCACATTTTTGGTTTCGATCTTTCCATAATGCAATAGAATTTCTATAATTTCTATTGACAACCCGAGTCAAATAAAATTTCAAGAGTGATAACCTTCAATATGATAAAGCAGAAGCCCCAGACGCGAGTGCATGAAAAATATATCAGACATCTTTAAGACCTTGGAAATATCTTGCCAGAGGCAGAGAGATGAGCCATTGAACCAAGTTTTGCTGTAGTATCCGACGTTTAGCAGGCGCTAAAAAGGAATGAAAAATGTTTTGTGTGTGTGTGTATTTGTGCGAGAGGCAAGGAAAACTGGATCAGAAGGTGGCAATCGAGAGAGGCTGAGTGACGCTGGGTTAAGAAATAAGAGAGAGGGAGAGATGGAAGGAGAAAAAAAAAGGGATGCCTCTCTGATGCTGCAGATGTGCAGCATCGACGCTTATTTCCCTCGGGGCCAATGCACCGTACTCGACTGCAGGCGTTGTCCGGAATTACAGTTGAAGCGAAACTTTAATTGCCAGTCTTCAGAGAGTACACAGAGTGATAGAGATCAATTGACAGTGTGTACACTATTGGTTAATTATTACTGTTGGCAAAGTTTTCATTGGGGTTACGCCAAAATGTCAACGATTACGGCAAGGGAGGGATCAATTCTCTCTTCATAGTTGAGGATTAATTGGGAGAATTCATAAATTTATGGAGACATTTTTTATCCGTGTTAAAATTTACATGTAAGTCACTGAAAAAATTTGGAACAGAAATTAATGAAACTGAAATTTTCAGTTGAGTTTTATTGTGAAAAGTAATTAAAATCGGGAAAATGGAGTTGGCTTTGTATTTCTCCTTGCATCTGACATTTCATTATCTTTTCATGCTAAATTAAATTTACAGTCACTCTGCTGAAGCGTATTATTCATTTTTTTCAAATTGAGTCAAATATCCGATGAACTTTTTGACAAATGGAAAAATTTGAAGACTGGTATTTAATATTCACGTTTCCATAAAAAGTCAACCATGTCAGAGAATTTATGTTTTCTGACCTGGTTGACGGCTCTCTGACAATGTTAATTTCACATTAAATTGGGTAATAGTCGCTCACTAAAAATGAGGTATGTCATTCAACATTAATGTCATTCGGAATTGTCGAACATCCTTGAATCCTTGAGATATCGACCCTGGGCTGGAGAATTGCTCCCCCACGTTCCTCATCTAAAAATAATTTTTCCGTAATTCTCAGATTTCGATAGAAAATTTCACCAGAACGTCATAAACTCAACAACACTCGAAATACTTCTCAAGAATGTTCTCTCTAACGGAATCATCTACGAAACCGCTCATATGCCTCGTTTCCCAAAGCAGCCACTAGGAATAGCTGGGTACGTCAAATCCGGTCGCAAACGACATTTAAAACGTACCAAGTCAACGTGAAATCTGGAGCACGACACGAATGCCTCAACGCTCCCATCAAGGCCGCAATTTTCTCTATTTTTAATTCAATCCTTTTATGAAATCTCAAACCCCAGAGAGATTCCCAAGATATCTGAAACTCTGAGAATCAACTTTTGTAATTGAGTGCGTCATTGTCGAAAAGAGTTTGGAAGATCACGGCAAACAAGTCGTGATATTTAAACTTTCGATTCTTGGTCTGCATCCGTTGAATTCACTTTATATTTAATTAGTGTCTTCCTGGTTGACAACTTTCGCTAGTTCTGGTGACTCGTTGGGGCTCTTGCGTCGCCGGAAAGTTCACTGTAACACCAATGCAAAGCACCTGCGTCACAACTGAGTAATAGACTCATCGATTGCAATCGTTAACAGCCGGTGGGTTTTCACTCAACGGGAATAAGCAAACCTGCTTGACCCCCTTTGATGTCGTTATTCACTGGGAATGACGGGAAACGTGACACAGAAAAGCAAACGGAAGTTCATTAGAATCATTACAAAAGACGGTCTATAATTTTCAACGCCTTAATCGCTCAAAAAACTGCCGGAAATCTGGCGCAACAATTCTTGCTATGTACAGAGAATTTTTATGTTTCAAAATATTTTCAATTAAAAAAAATGTTCCCTTTTCTGTGTATCCTCTCGAGTCGTACGATTTGTTTCCATTCTGTCCCCCCACCGCCTGAAACGATTAGAAAAATAAATAAGGATCACATCAGGTCTGGCGAAGGTTGCCGAATTTCAAGTCCAGTCCTTGTCCGGCAATCGGGGACTTGCCACATCCATGCCTTATCAGGTGTGAACCGCTTTGGCAAACCTCGGGCATGTCAGGTCAATCGACTCCTGACTTGGTGAGGCAATCCTCAGAGGCCCTAATCCGGCAACTATGGAGTTGCCGCATGCAGCAAATCAATAATTCTATTAACACATCATTGATTATAATGATGATTGTAGCTTATCATACAACATTTAGAAAGATCATTAACGCGAATAAAAAAAACAAAAACAAGAACAATTCATGGAGGTTTCGAACTTGGTCTTTTTTATGTATTCCTACTACACGGAGAGAAAAATTCCATAAAAATTACGTGTCAGTTCCGTAATCTGGCAGTCAAAACAATATTCAGTGAAAATTACGGAACAGTGACGTACTTTT
>JAPYZM010001385.1:0-31235 GCA_030522845.1 Psyttalia concolor
CCGAAATTCCTGCGTATGACGACACATATTGCCCCGTGTCCCACTTCGGAATTTCCGCTGAGTTAAGCAGCATTTCTACCTCAAGCTCCGCCGCTACCAAGATCCTGAATTCTTGGGTTATAAGCCCATACAGTCTTCCCTCTTGCTCTAATAGGTACTCCACTAGGGCTGCTTCTAAAAATAAAGAGAGAGGGCTAAAAATTGTTTGGCGACTTCCCATACCTGCAAAAAAGTATGCAAAATGTGATGAAAACGGGAGGAGGAAATGAGAGATAGAAGTAATGTTGGTCCTTTAAATATTGAGGATATTCAAGTACTTGGCTGATTTGTTCTTCAGAGAACATTGAATTTTACTTCGAGTCCTATGTTAGCCCAAGTTTCTGAACGTTTTTCAATAATTTAATCATTTTCCCGGATTATGAATTATGAAAAAACATTTTAAAAATTTGAAAAAAAACAGAAGGTTTACTTTAGCAGAAAAATTTATAAAATAGTAAAAAAATGAAACTTTTTTGGAATTAGAGCATGCAGAGAAAATAAAAATTCTTAACATTTCAACAATTTCGATTATTCATGCATGAAAAACTCAATGGTGGGAAAAATTACAACTCTGCGCAAAAATTGATTTGGTCCGCTTCGTTCTTTTTTTTTAATTTCCTATTCGAATATCAATTTTTGACTGCTTGGGGTTCGCAACTAATATTGTTTGTTTTTGGAACGCTTGGTTCATTTTTTAGAAAAAAGGGGTTGAGAAACTATAAAATCATGGGGGTGAGCAACAAAATCGATCGGCTTTTCGAAAGCTGCAATTTGATCGGCCATTTCGCTTGACCTGCGCATGCGCTGTAAAATATAGTCACGGTGGTCGCGAGGTACTTCCCTACTGCCTAGAAAGAGAGGTTCGGCGGCAATTTCAAACAAATTGCACCCTATTTTAACCATCCCCTTTAAGCGGAAAAAAAAGTAAAAAAAAATTGTTGCAAATGAGGGGGTCCATTTTACCCACAATACCAGCAAGACGTCAATATGGCTGACGCCTCACATGCATTTGGGTGGAAGTTTTTGAGGTTAAATGTAAATTTTTTAAAGGATAAAAATTGTTGCAGAACCAAATTTTCCTTAGAGGGTCCATTTTACCACCACCACCACCACCACCACCACCCCCCCCCCCCCTCCCAAAATTATATAAATTTATGCAAATGGAAAATTACTGAAAATTCATAAATTACACTTATGAATTTACTCTAAAAAAGTAATTAGTTAAATAGATTTATAAAAATATGGAGTCACGCACTTGTAACATAAAGTTGTATAAGCAACTCGTGCTGTGTTGATTGTGTGTTGATTATACACTCGCGCTCGTGCATAATGATCAACTTACAGCACTTGTTGCTTAATATACTATTTGTTTTTTACACTATTTCTAATAGACATGTCAGCGGTCTGTCAGACATATCCACTGCGAGGGGCAATCATACAGTAACTCCATCCGCCTTTAAACAGTTTTCAATTCTACTGACAAAACCTTTCTCAATGACTCAAGTATTTTTATGGTTCATTTGATGGCAAACATTCATGATTATTATTTGCTGAATTATTATAACCGATAAATCAACTAATTATAATTATTAACGGAAAAAAGGATTAGATATGAAATAGTCAGGGAACAGCCATGCAATATCGCATGCCTTCACAATCGCCAGGGGCATGAATCAATGAAATTTTCGGTATTGTCAATTACCCATTGAATTTAATCGTAAAAATAATTTTGCTACAAAACTCTAATTTCAACATCAACTTCGATTAATTCACGAATCAGAAACTTCAACACTGTCACAATTTTCCAAATCGAGAGGATTGTGGCCGAATTTTTTCAGTTTTACGTTTAAATTGTTGAGAGTTGCGATCTTTTGAACACTCTCAATGGCGTCAGGTAAATTAGTTTGAGCAGCGTAGATTTTCCTCAGGTTCAATCCCATCATTTCCATTTGCACTTCCGCCAACTCGCGCAGAATCTCCACAGATACAGCTATGTAACATTGGGGTCTCACCTCCCGAAGGACTGCACTCAGCGTTTCCAAAGTGTCCGCTCGAAGCTTGTGCACCGCATATTGGCTAAAAAATGATGCATTCAGCGTCGAACGTGCTTTGAAATTTAATTTGGAATTTATTTCATCAATAGAGTGTCATTGAAGTGTAATATTTTCATGAATTAATTGTTTCCCGAACAAACTCATCCTAGAATATTTTTTCATAGTACTGAAACTGGATATCTTGTTTTCGTTGAAATTTAACATATGTAATCTCAACAAAGATTATAGGGAATCTGTGATCTCAATATTCGTAACTTATCAGGGCACGGTATCTCGGTTGCTCGGTTTCTTCGTTCCTAGATTCCCCAAATTTTCCTAGAAGTATAGCCCTGCTCATTATAGCTGTTTATGGGCATACTAATTACGGCCGCAAACAGACATGACAATTAATTATTTTAAAATCAATCCGGAAGACATAATATCTGATACGATACCAATTAAGGCTCGGGTATAATAATTTGTTACCTCAAAATCGCCGACGCGCATTACGCGTGAAATAATGATTAAATCATGAATAGTGATAGTTTCTGACTTGCAGAAATCATGCACAGAGATCGGTAATTCAGTTTGCTTATGATTTAATACATTCTTTTTCTTGTAATTAGTCACGGCGATTTTAAGGTGACAAACTATTACACCCGGGCTTTAAGTCTCCTGTGTGTGTTGTTTTCGCAGACTTTATTGTTTGTTTTTATTTTGTGAGTAAAATTTGGCTTACATGCCAATATTTGGGAATTTTGCCATAGTTTGGGGGGAAATAGGGGTGTATTATATTTACATTATTACATTCTAATCATCATTATCCCCCTTGAGATTCTTTTGCCGACATTTTAGATGTTATGACCATTCGTCTGGTCTCAAGATCGTAATTTTCCATGCCTGTTTTCGGTCGTAATTAGTAAGTCCGCAACTGGAGCAAAGATTTTGAGGAATCTAGGGACAAAAATGGAAGAAAAATCAAGTAAACCGGGCCTTAAAATAACGAAATTTGAATATCAAGAGAATTCCATGGATGAATATTTTATTCGGAATGAACCTTTCGATATCTTCCTCGTAAAACGCAAGATATCTGTAGAGTTCGTTCAGGTCCATGATGGCGTTGACATACTCCATGGGATGATCTTGAAGCGAATAGAAAAGCTTGACTCGTTTGAGCCATGTGTGGGTATGATGAAAATGAATTCTTGCTTCTTCTGTGCTCTGTATCAATGACGCTGTAACTTTCTCTTCGTATTCATTCAATCCGAGATGGTGGAACAGAAGTAATGGACCTAAGGAGTCACAAGATCATCACACCTTTAAATACAAGTTCAAACAGTTAAACTTCAAATGATCAAGCAATTAGTATTTTCTCATTTATTTGAACCCTAGATGACAATTACACGAAAATTGTAAATACATTACCCTCATCACTATCAATTTTTTTATCTTCTGCTGCTATAGTCAGACGCGATTCGTCATCCTCTGAAATACTTGAGAGAGTCCTCTGCGACTTTCCTCCCTTCGTTGAACTTCTCAACGCATTTTGATTTTTGTCACCAAATCTTTTCAAATTTTTTGCTAACAATGACTTTGGACATTCAAACGGTGAATCCCAGAGTCTCGCCAACACTTCGTTAGAGTCTTGACAAAAATGTCTCACAGCACACATTTTTGAAGAATTGAATAATGTAAGACCGTATTTTACCCAACAGTTGGCAACATCGGCGAATTTTTGGCGCAACTCAGGACACCTTTAGAAAAATATCTGATTATAAAAATTTGTATTTAGGTGAAGTTGGAGGGCTAGTTTGCACCAGAAATATCCGTTTACTTTTGTGGACAAGAGTCGTCAGTCGACTCCGTCGATTTTGCATTTTGCTCAACGTTACAGAGGATTTGGGTAGCAGCTGCCAGGTGATTCCTCGCTTCCCTGCAAGTCTTTATTTATTTATTTTTACTCCATTAACTTTTCATCATTTATCACAAAGTTCGCGTTTACTCTCGATGCAATTAAAAATAGCATACAAAATTTTCTAAAATAATAACCACAATATATAAATGTTATTCTTTCATTGAGTACCCTAATAATTAAATAATAATCAACTAATTTTAATTAATAGATGAATATTTTTATTAATTAATAAATTACTTGAAACGATTTTTCGTGATGAAGAAATACGCAAGTTTTGTTGCCTTGATCGGCCACATTGAGAGTTCATCTCCAGATACTTCAAGTTGTCTTACCAGAACCTGATGCTGACAGTGAGCAAATTGTTCATGCAACTCAAGCTTCCCATAGATCATACTCAACATGGCTAGATTACTCGTCACCAAACGCTCCAGTTTATTACAAGAATCCGAGGGGATTCTTGAGGGGATTATTGCTTTGCTCGAGAACAACTCCTCATTGGTGAAGAATGAAATAGTCGAGTTCTTGGATTTTGTTTTTTGATAGATCATATCCCCCTGCTCCAGTATTTTCCGAGCCTCATCATCATTATCGCGCTTCATGAGCAAGTACGCGTAATGATTCATTATTCTCAATGCCGAGAATATAATCTCATTTGTCGATAGAAATTCATTGACAATGGTGAGGGAAAATGCCAGGATTTCCTCTGCCAAATTTTCTTTCTCCTCGTAGACGAGCATCTTTGATTTCTCATAGAGCAATGTTATTTTCATAGCTAACAAGCGAAGGTTCTCGAACTCTATTGAAGTGCTAATTAAACTATCAATTCTTCCAACCCCTTCGTCTATTAACTGATGAACTTGTTGAGCTACTAAAGGATCTTTCACTTTTTCATTTTTCTTCTCCGATTTCTGAAGACTTCGGACTTTTGCATACACTTCACTCAAGATTTCATAATCCGTTTCATGGATTTCCATGATTTAAGTATTTTTTAGAATTAATGATTCATTTTATCCCTTCAATTTTGAATAATTGGAGGCATTTTTTTGTTGAAAACTCACCAGTATTGGAGAATGATCAGGGATGTCTCTTTGCTGTAATGAATAACTGTTTTGAGTTCGTCTAACTTCAGACGTAGTAGAATCCTTTTTTGCGGCAATTTAAATTTATATATCCGTCTAGGGAGTGAAAAGTGCGATTTTAATCTCGCTTTGCTCGGATAAATCCCACTTGTCAATCCCTCTACGCGAATAAAATATCGTGTGCCACACAGAAGTAAAGTATTTTCTGACGAAATGTGACCTTATAACCCGAGCCAAAAGCGAGGGTTATAATCACATACTTTACTCCCCAGAGCCACAATATACTATTAAGACCCGGGTGACCCTCAGACCAACGGAATTTCGATTATTTTTGTTTTTATTTTTTATCTACAAAGGCCTCTATTTAGTTACTCATATTTTATAATAAGTAGATCTCCAAGAATTATAAAATACATTTGAACAAACTAGAGACAATGAAGAACATTATCAAAGAGCCTTTTTGAGAAATAAATGAGTAATGAGGATCTTTGAAAAAATTTGTAAAAAAAGTCTGTATTTTCTGTTTTGAAAATCTCTACTCTAAATACACACCTTTATTGATGAAAATTTCTAAACAACAACCGAGATAATGTTCCACTGGAGGTACACTCGGGCGTTAATCAATTCATTCAACTCCGTATGATCGACTGAAGAACGCTGAAACTGCTGGTCACACCGGAACAGTCGCCGTCAAGACTGGGAGTTGTGATTTTAAATTATGCAAAAATATATCTAATAGCTTCGTATTTAGATGCCTGCCAGAAACCAACAGGAATAAGGGGCTTTATTTATCTTCGTAAAAGGATTAAACTCAAGAATAACTAAAATATCAATGAGGCAATGAGAAATTTTCTATTGCGATGACTTGAATCTCAATTTTTTATCTTTGTACCAAGTAAACATACACAGTTTGTACGTTCAGCATAAAAATCGTTTACTACTTTGAACGTTCAATTAAACGGACAATAAATTTTCACCCATTTATTCACTCGCTCCTCATGAATCTCACTCATACTTGACTACTGAATATTACTTACATCTTGACTTCGATTTTTAAATTGTTATTTCATTTCCTCGGATTTTTCATTTCATAGCCTTGTTAATGCAAGATTGGACATCAAGGATTTGTAAAAAAATACATCGCAAATAGATCAACGGATTAGTTCGAAGGATCGGGATCCACATAGCCTTCTATCATAAGATTTCTTCGTTTTTGTTTTTTTTTTTTATTTATTTTTTTTTCAGTTTGAGCGAATTTTGTCATTGTTATGGTGAAGAACAAAGTCAATGTGCCTGAAGCCCACATGATCTAGACAATTCAGGGAAAATTACGCCAGGAGAATTGGATGGATTCAAGAGATAATTCAAGCTGAATTTGCTTTGTTGAATGTTCGCAATTTTCCATTCAATTCAGAGAAAAAATAATTCTACATTTTTTAATTCACGGATTTGAAATTTATTCCAATGCTCTGAACTATCTGAACACAGATTGGAGGGATTGCGATTCCAAATTGTTCCGAAGAGCTACGTTTTTCATTTTTATTCATTCAATCCACATTGAAATTTTTCTATTACCCAGACAGCATTATATTCTCACTCAAACACTCCTGATCGTTCAACCAACCGCTGAAGAGTGAAATCGAATTGAAGTACATCGTTTTTTAAGATAAAAAGCCGGCAAAACACTTGAATTTTTTTTTCGAACAATTAAATAATTTATTTATTTACTCATTCATTTACTTCGTTTTATTTCCTCGAGTTTCCACTCCATCCTCAAGCGATTAAAAAATATTGTTTGTCGGCCCAGATAATTCTCCAGGCCCAAGCTCTTTTTCGCTCATTATTATTCCTCAGTTAAACTCGATGTGTGCAACAGCAATGATCTTTCCACCCATCAAATACTTACTGTATACCAACTTAACTATTACTTGTCATTATTAATTTAATATTAATTTACAGTGAGTTATGGTATCGACTTTATTCTTTACTCAATTTGCTGTTGCAATGGTTCTCTAGACTGAATTGATTTCAGTTTTAAAATAAAAAATCAATACAGCAATAATCGCGTGATTCAAGGAATTAACACTTACGACACTGATTATTACCATTTTTAATCCGAGATCCATAGAAGGCTCTCATTATTTGCAATAATTTTTTTTAACATCTATGGATAGCTTTCGATTGAATTGCTATCTTGAGGCCGATAGAACAGAAAGAAACATCTATAATACTTATGTATATATAGACAGCATTATCATAATCAACGACTTCATTTATACCCTGTGCATCACTTTAAAACGTCCAAGTTACTTTTCTTCCATTTATTTATTTACTTCTCCTCCTTTGTATGTCTCATCATTACCTCATCGACATCTGTGAGTCTGTGGTAGATAATCAATGATTTATCCCCTCAATCTTGAGAAAATGGTTCATCTCCATTACTACATGGCTATTCAAATGTAATTATTTATATATTTATATTTATATTTATACATATATATCTGTTTTATCTGTTTTTTTTTGTTGTTGTTTAATTTTTATATCTATATTTATGATTTATTATAATAAAACCGATGCATAATTTTACAGCGACATTACATCTTCAATGGATGTTATTTAATTTCTTATGGATCTCATATATTTATGAGAACAATATTGTTATTCGTCGATTCATCCTGTATACTTTAATAAATCAATACATATATGCATCAGTTGTAGATAAATCGCGATTACAGTAATGAATTCATGGGGGAAAACGAAAATTAGAATATTAATTATGGCATGAAAAAACGTAACGTAACGCGATATTAATTCACGGTAATTATGCAATTTTCGTGATGACGAGTCTTCATCGTCGTCACTGGTTCTAATCAATTTATATTATTCACTTTACCCCTGCATTTGCGCTGTTAAATAGCTACAATTGTATTACTTTCACGATTACGTGATATCAGAGTCGACGATGAAGATCACTTCACTCAATGTTACAAAAAATTTAATTGCTCTTTAAATTCATGTTTGGTTTATCACGTGACTTATTAGCCGTCAATGACAAGGATAACAACATCAATGGAGAAACGCCGGGACGATTATGCGAATAAAGTGAAAATGTGTTGTACATTGTGTTTCAGCTGAAGCTGTTTCGATTGATCACACTAGTTTGAAACCATTTTTTTTCTTTCATTTATGTATATATATATTTTTTTATTTATCATCTCATTAGCTAGAATTAAAAATGCACGATTATGCATTTCATTATTTTTTTCATGTTTGTATCGACCATTCAACCTTATTTAAAATTCGTTTCATTCGAATTGATTTAACTTTACTATTTACAACGACCGCAAGGTAATTAGAGATCAGTGAGATGTCTGAGTCAACTGTAATGGACATTTTTCTAATGGATCCCCGAATTGCATTGGTCTAACCGAATCCCGTACGCACGAATTATTGTAAATACGTACTACAACAAATTGTATGCAGAAAAGGACTTTTTTTTTCATTGAGGATATCTGAATAGAACAGCCCCTGCACCAAAATAATTTTCTTCTTTTGCGTCTTCGATGAAACCTCACTGAGATCATTCATCGGTTTAACATTGATTGTCAATTAATGACAGTTTACACATGAGAATATCAGGGTCTGCTCCCATCGAGTTCCCTTAAACCTCACGGAATTACTTTACACATGCTTGAGAAAAGAAATTAATAACTAATGATAATGATGAACTCGATGAGTTAAGCGTTTTCAAAGGGCAATAACAATATAACAACAACAATAACAACAATGTATAATTCAGGAATAAACCACCGTACCACCGTTTGCTCAATTGCACGCTCGTTTAGCACCCAAACTGGCCTTAAAAATTAGTACATTCCGTGGCTATCAAAAATGAATGATACTAATCTGCATACATTATCTCGACGATACATCAGCGTACACTGTACACAAGAGAGTTTAGTTAAAAAAAAAAAAAAAAAAAACACATTGATATACCCCCCCCCCCCCCCCCAAATTGACTAATCTCACTGATCTCCAAGAAAATAAAAAGAGAAAAAAAAAGATATAGAAAAAAAAAATCTGTAATTCACGAAAATCCTGTTGAAAGTCGGCAGGAGCAATGATTAAACACCAACCGTGTCAAACGCTGTTTGTTGCGGTGAGTGGACTAGATTTAATTCTAAATAAGAAAAATTCGTGTCATGAGAGCAATATCTCCCCTAAGATAATCTGAAGAAAAAAAAATGTATTAATGCCAAGAGCGATTTACAAATCAACGATTAAATCGAAATGTGTGAAAAATAAAACAATCGATGAAAAATTCTATAAGTGTAAAAATACGTAGAAAATGTAATTATTCCAGGTTTGACTAATCGTAAAAAGGTATTTAAACACAGATATAACTTTGCATTTCTCTGTAAAATTTCACAATAATTATCATACACCGTCATAAGCAAGGTCAACAGGTGGCCTGTGATGAGACTGAAGGTATGAAGGTGGTGTTGTATGACCAGTGGGTGAATTTGTTGCACTTGCATAGCCACCAGGATAATTTGGACTTGGTGCATGTATACCCCCAGGTGGTGTTGGATAACTATCGAATGAACTCGAGTAAGAGGCATTATAGGGATACGGATTAGCCATGTGTCCAAGTGACGGATGCATGCCACTCATACCACTCATACCATAAGTACGTTGCATTAAACTTGATTCAAGGCCACCAAAGAGATAGCCATTTGTTGAGCCCATTGTTGGTACTGGATAATGAGGTCCTGGAATAATATTAGTGTAATTGCCCGATTGATTCATACTGGGTGTATAATTACTCGAAGCTAAATTTTCGACAGTGTACGATTTACTGTGCTGCTGCCCCTGCTGCTGTACATCCTGCCTTCCATTACTATAAATACCATAATTATCACCAGCATACAAGTGTGTACCTGGATAAACGCCACTGCTACTCAATGGTGGACTGTAATTTGTCATTGATGGGGTATTAAAGCCAAGATACGACTGATGATGCTCGAGTTTATCATTCATACCATCATCAGACATACCACTTTGTGAATGCAAACGCTGATTACCACCGCCATCAGTTATACTCGGTATTTGATCGACAAGTGATTCCAAATCGCTCAGGCTCTTTGATGCAACATCCTGATTTGTATTACGTTTCATGCCAAATTGTTCGTGTGGATGGGGCGACATTGATGTGTGAGTTGGTGTGTGTGAATGATTGAGCGGTGGTGTCTGATGTGAATGATGCGAGTGCTCTTCGGTACTCTGACTCATTCCCGTTGGTGTTGTTTGGTGTTGATGACCACTGTGTGATTCTGGAGTTGATTGATCGTGAAAACCCATATAACTCGTGTAACTTGAGTGGGATGGAGTATCGGGACTGCTGCCATGATGTACTGAATCGCCACTCGTTGGATTGTATTGACGATGGTTCGTTAAATTCTGGGAGATACTCGTTGGGGGCTCAAAATCTGGGTGCTCTACGCTGGGTGACGTTAATGGCGACGGCTCGAGATTGTTTTCCGACGATATACCTGTGTTTATTTCAGACGACAGATCTGAGTGGGTGAACGACAGAGACATTGACTTTGGACTCTGGCTGTAGTGCTGTTGTAGGTGAACTGGACTGTGTTTTGAGCTTATGTTGTAGGGACTGTCATTCATTTGTCCGTAGAAATTAGAATCACTCATTTGTTGAGGATAGGGTGCCATGTGGGCGAAGGGCTTTGGTGGAGAGAAGCAGTTGGGCAGGTTTCCATAATCATTCATATGATTCATCGATGGATGATGATGCTGGTTTTGATTTTGATGGTGATGTTGTTGCTGTTGCTGCTGCTGCTGCTGCTGCTGCTGCTGCTGCTGCTGCTGCTGCTGCTGCTGCTGCTGCTGCTGCTGAACCTGTTGCTGGTGCTGGTGCTGTTGGTGCTGCTGCTGCTGCTGCTGCTGTTGCTGTTGCTGCACCAGTTGATCACGCTCGCGCGCCTCTCGCTCCTGCTGCTTCTGCTGCTGGTGAATTTTCTTCGGTCTACCTCGACGTTTCTTCACAATCTCACCGTTACCGTCAAGCTTCTCGGGCTCTGGCAGTGGTGCATCCTCGGGATTCTTTATCTTCTTTGGTCTACCACGTTTCTTTTTACCGGGTATCAAACCCTGATCCTTGGAATCCGATAATCGATTCTCACCGTCCATATCGTCTGGGTATTGCTTCTTCTCCTCGAGCGCGTCGTGCTCGCGTTTCTTTATTTTCGTATCAGCGAAGACAATGTCGGATTCCTCTATGTGAGAAATGGTGCCGTTTAGGTAATCACGGAATTTTTTCAGGGCGGCATAATAAGGAACTTTGTCAGCTGCACGAGGTAATTGGGCACATCTTGCACTGCTCGAAGGCATCACCCACATGTACTGGAAATTTAAAGGAAGTTTACTTAATTGCTGGTTGGTACGACTTACTATCATGCAGGAGGGTACGTTAGTTTCAAGCAATTCAACATTTTTAACTATTGCAATGGAAGATATTCATAAATAATAAAAGTGTTTAGTAATTTCAAGTTAAAAAATCCCAAGAATTTTATGGACCTTGGTAAATGCATAGTTACTACTTCTGCTTTTTGCTTCCGAATGGAAGCATTGTAATCGTCCTGTTGTTTTTACTACCTAATTTCTATTAGAAATGTAGAATGGACTGAAACGTGAAAATAACAAGATTGGCGACCATGCTTGTCGGTGTTAACGTCCATCACCATCTTCCCGGTGGTGATTTTTTTGATGATCGAGTAATAAATCTATTATACGTATTCAAAAAAATCTAAAATTTTGCTACATTATAGTACTTAACAAGAACTAACTTTATACCAAATTTCAGCCCAATCGATTAGATAGTTTTTGATAGAAACAAACTATTCGTCCTCAACTCGTTTTCCGGTAACATCGTCGAAGCTAGTCAATCGATTCCTATTTGTTTTCTTTTGACATATTTATTTCGACTCCTTCTATCGGGATGAATGAAAATATTTACACGTTGTCAAAATATTCCATTCTTCTGTTTTTACTTGATAGTCCTCGTAATCACTCTAACTTGTGCAAAAATTGCGATATCAAAGTGAAATTTAGGCATCGTCTTTCCATCGTAATATAAATTTTTTGTATCAAGCATGAGCTCAATCGTATGAACAGTTCCCGGCATATTCGACTTTTCGGAAAACAACTGGAGTTCACCTGTACGTATTGCTTTTAAGTTAAAGGAAGTTTAATAAGTTTTGGAAAAAAAAATTTGCTTAGCCGGAAGCCCGATTAAATTCAATGTTTAATAGTGAAAATGGTTTGAATCCGATAAATGTATCTCCTATCGTTCAGGAGATATTCAATAGTTACACGGAATTTGATTTAAAAAAAACGGCCCAAGGTGAAGAAATATCCCTAAATTGTGAATGAAGTTAAAAATTTCATGATTTTTTTCCTCAAGACAGATTTACTAGGACTCACTGAAAATTAGTGAGCGCGTGACTGTCGAATTTTATTTTCTGAATAAGTGTATAATTACTAGTATATAACAACGGGATTGTGGCAAATCCATTATCTATTCAAGTTTACTACCAAGCGAATTTTTCCTGAAACTTTGATTAAACTTCAATTAAACCAGTTGCGATCCCTGAAAGGGATTTTCATTTGTTGAATACCTCAAAGATTAATTTCTACGGATTCCGTCAGAATCCCAATGCCAATGGAGTTAATAGCAATGAAAAAAAAAATTTTAAAAGACTAACAATCCAAAAGGAGTTCCGCCCACAGGCGACAATCCCTGAATGTTCGTTTTCAATTTTTGTTAAGGACCAAAGCCGAGAGGTCACACGTCTTAATTAAAAAAAAAACTGGAAACCATTGGCAATGTCACAAATATCTACTCTCGCTGATACTTTAATGTTACCTAATTTTTTTTTCTTCAAATCTGTTAATTTCCGTTATATTCAGGTAAATTTTAATTTTGGAGTTTATTTAAAAAAAAAGTGGTTTGTATGAGTTAAAGATTCATAAAATGCTCACCGTATTTGTGCCTTCAACGAGATTGGGTTGTCTACCAAATCCAAACTCCTTTTTACCGGAAAATACTTCGTAGATGAGTTTACCGTTGAATACTGCTATTTTTGGCTTGTACTTTTTCAATTTTTCGAGTAATATGCTGCTACCTGAAATAAAAAAAAATATTTTCCCCTGAGACCAGTTACGTCGAGACTAGAGGACCAGAAAAAAATGGAAAAAGAGCAGAGGAAGCTACACTTTTATCGTCTGGAGGAGGTAGACATTGGGAATGACGGTGAGGGTCAGTTTGTCGGATAAATGGTGTCAGTAGCCGCGGGATAGTTTCGAGGCCAGTCCCGAGTTCACTTTCAGTAAACTGTGTTCGACTACTTTGGAATTTCACGAAAACTCGGTTATAGGTGATGAAGCGATGGCATCTTCGGTGCTAAATCAGTGGGGAATAGTTGGATACTTGTTCGAAATTCGCCCATTGATTACATTATGAGAAATGGCTATCTATGAATAATTTACCAGGAAATAATTTTCCTGGTAAATATTCCATGAGGGATTAACTCGACTTCAGCCCATGTTTTGGTGAAAGCAATGTGGTGTCCAGAGGCAAAAGGATGTGAGAGTTTTAAAAGAAAAAATTTCGAGAATTACAGGATTCAGTTAACTGACCTTCTTTAATTTCTTTCCTCGTTAGATCAGCACTGCCCTTTGTCGCACGTGAAACCATATTCGTGAAACCAATTCCCAAACGTAAAAGCTTGAAATCATCGTCCGCCGTCAGTGGCTCTGGTGTTAAGCCACTCAAGTGTAGACATTTCCCTGATAACAATAAATTTTAGACGAAATGTATTATTATATCGATATCAATGACAATTGTAAAAGGTACATTTACTTTATCCAATTACCCCCAGCAACATATCCCTATTCTATTCTGTATATGATTATTTACATATAATATAAACACTGGGGGCCCCCAGGTGACGGCCATTTGCAATTTTTTTCCGAAACTTGACAAATTTCGCTAAAAATAAAATTACGATAAAAATTACACATTAATTTTAACCAAATAAAGTACAAAATTGAAAGAAAAGTAATCATATTTATTTCAGTACAAAAAATAAATTCAGACCGAAAATCAGTTCCAAAGAGAAACAATGTGGAGCATGAAAAAAAAAATCCAATGATCCACATAGTTGGGTAAACTGAAAAGTAGGAGACAAACTTTTCAGTGAGAGTATGGAGGGAAATGGTAAGGGGAATAGTTGGCACAGAAATTTTCACGAGTTTCGAAGTAAGGCGGGATATGCAGGGGTTGTTGCCTCTGGATGGAGTAAGAAATAGTGAAGGAGTGTAAAATTGTCGGATGAGTTGGGGGAAGGTTATACAAGGAATTTATGACTTCACGGAAACTCTCGTAGGTGAGTTGAGGAGAAGGGGGTGCAGTTGAGGGAAGTAACAACTACCCCGACTCGCACTAAAGTAGGGAGAAGCGAATGGCCCCGACGCGCCGCGACCTTGGCTGAACTTCGGAACAAAGTTAACTGGTCGAAAGGATAGAGAGAGGTACAAAATCACTCTCTCTTTCTCACTCTAACGATATCTCTGGATATTTTTCAGTGAATTGAATCGATTGAAATGGAAAGTATGTCATAAAGAGGATTCTATCAGATCTTGTATTCATCCAGTGATTTCTCTCCAAGATTTTTTTATTCCTTCTTTCATCCAGAACAGCACTAACCTGGATCAACTGGAGCTAATGGCTCACAAATGACGTATTGACCCACATTGTTGTAGGCTATACGAGTAGCAAAGAGAAACGGAAGAGATAATTCTGTTCGATTTATAATCTATGGACTTTATTTATCATTGTATTATTTCATTGGGATACTAATGCGCCGGTCAGGTAGTGAAACGAGAACGCAGGTCGATGGTAACCTGTGCACCCAGCGTCGTTCCAGACACCGACGAGTAGAGTTTGGCCGCGCCTGGAAAATCAATTTTCAGTTGTTAGGCAAATTTTATCCTGCACAACTATATTAATTCAGGCGTTGGTCTGTAATCCAATAATAAAAGATTATATTCCAGTTGTAACTCCATATGGATCTACAATTTTTACAATAACAAGTTCCCAAATGATGTGTGAAGCAGACAGAATCAGATTGAAGAAAACTAGAAGAAATTAAATGTATCAACTTATTTTCCAGTGATTTTCTCAGAGGCATTTGGTCAATGATTCCTGCACTTTCTAGATTTAATAGATATATGGCAAAGAAAAAGTCAGCCCAATATATTCTCATGCATCTGCAGGCAACATTCCACTGACAAAGGAGAAAAAAACAAATAGATGAGAAAATTTGTGGACATTCGTCATTGGAATTTGTTTTCTTTCATCTCTTAAATTTACCAATTTTCTTTTTTGTTTTTTTTTTTAGATTCAAAGCGCAGGACAGGAAAGGAGTGAAAGAGGGCCCCGGTGAATGTGGCCAAAGCTGCTATCGAGCGACTACTCGTGCTGGCGTCCTCCTCCGGCAGCGCTCGCCGCCCTTCGACACTCGGCGCCCTCGCCCGGGTTCCCTTTTTACCCCTCCATGTTACGTCCATCTCCCAACAGCGATTCGAGGGTGAGTCGTCACGGCTGGAACGAAAGGTTCCGGAGACCGACAGAGAAAATTTGCCCGGTAAGTCCTTGTCTGAGGCTTCTCATCTTCTGAGGTCACAAAACACGAGAAAAGTGCCAGAGCGAATGATTTTTTGGAGCACTCAGCGATGCGCTTTCTCAAGGATCTTTATTTCCTCTTTTATTTACAGCTTTCGGGAATTATCTCAACGACACGCACGAACAGTAAAAATTGTCGAATTTGAGAAAAATCTTCTGAAATATAAAAAAAACAATTGTCTCTTTGAGATGTTGTAAAGGCAGTCATGAGAAAAACAACTGTTTTGCGCAGGCTGCTAAAAAGAACCATTTCCAAAATGAATCTCATCAACTGAAGGGGTCACTTTATTCGTCTTTTAAGACGAAATTTCCTCATCCTTTGTGAGACTTCACTTACAAGTTACAACCTTCAATCTCATCAGGGTCCTAAAAAAGAAGAAATTGTCTTCAGTTTAAGTATAATACTCTTCATTTAGTATTGTTCTTCGTTGTGAACGTCGTTTCATTACTCCCAACAATTGCTGAGGATGTCTCTCCTTTAAAAAAAAACCGTCAAAACCCTCAAATATCCAAAGAAAAAAATGCTTAAAAAAAGCCAGAGTAGCTGCGATAACATTGAACAATCGTCTCACTCAGCCTGCAATAATAGGATAAAATTTCAAGAATATAAGATTTCCATCCACTGACACAACTTCTTATAAGAAAGTCTTCCCAGTGCGACAGGCAGAAGTGATTTTTCACCAAAGAATTTGACGAAATTGGGACAATCCAAAATTTACCATGACCGAGAAGAAAAACAAGAGAAAACACAATGAGGGAGAAGAAAAAACGAGAATTAAGGCGGATATTCCTTTAAACGAATCCTCAGATCTCGCAAATAAGAGTGACAGCCACCACTCTCGGTAACATCGAGTATTTTGACCCCCTCTAATACCCCCACCCCCCTTTTCTGGTTACCCATCTCCCACCATTTTTATTCCACATCCAACTCTCGACGCTCATTATAGTTAACTCTCTCTAACCACTCGTTCGCCCGTTCTGCCCTTTTTACCAAGCCTGCACAACCCTCCACTTGCCACTACGGAACTATCGAACCCCCGGGAAAACCCTGGAAAATCGAGCCCAGCAGCAACTGCCATGACTTTTTTTTCTCTCTCCCTCTCCCTGAATCTCCATCCACTCACGAACCCACCACTCTTTTTACCCTCAGTCAGACGTAATATGCACGCACGCGTATGCGTACATAATGGATCCAATAGGCACCGCAAATTGTGCGTTTAGAGATGAAGTTGAAAATAATAAAGAAAAAAAAATCATATATATATGGAACAAGAGATTCAAAAAACCCTGCTATTACTCACAAAAATGATTGCCAGGTCCTGCATAGTGATGGCCTTTGTACGCTGCGAATAGTCCAGGATTTATGCCAATCTGAAATCCAACAAATTTTCATTACTCGATGGGACGTGGGGGTAATATGCTAATAATAAGACGAGTTTTTTCATTGGAATAAATGGAGCGATTGGGGTATTAAGTGTGCAGGCTGAATGTGGGTGAAGACAATGAATTAAGTGTCGATGTGATAAAATATGTGTATATACTGAGAGAAAAATATTATTTTGTAAAAAATGTCTTCACTATTATCAAGAAACTTATGGCTAGGAAATTGACAAGAAAATATCATCTTGCACTAAGACAAAGAAAACTTGCTCCAAGAAATTTTGTAATAATTTCAATGACAAGCATAATTTATTTATCAATGATTAAGTGCAGTTGGATCAAGTTATTAAAAAATATTGCAGTGTCAAGCGTTTTCTTCTTGTGCTCTAAATGCTCTAACTTTTTTTTTGTTCATTATTGGGCGACTCACTTCTCCACAAGAGTAAAGACATACTTTTCAAAAAACATTTATCTCTCAGTGTAGCTTTTGGAAAATAAATCCTGTGCAAATGTAAAAAAATGTGGCGGTTTTAGGAGAAACCAGGGCGAATTAAAATGAATTCCGATATTCGCCAAATTCCAATCTTGTCATTTATAGGTTAAAATATTGAGCATTAGACGTCTCGGAACGTATCGTGATTCCAACTGACTATTTATATATTTTATGAAGTTATGTGAGTCATTTTTTACAAGCATAATTTTTTTATGGTCGAAACTATATAATTCTATAAAACTTTGATAAACGATTATTCGAAGTACTACACGACGATCGATCAATTGCTTAGTTCTTTGATATATTATCGATAACAACTTTACTTCACTCAAAAGGAAAAACGTTGTAGAAGGAATAAATATTACGACGAACTGACTGATCGATCATCGTAAGTTCAAAAAATCGTTTGTTAAAGTTTCACGGTATTTGACGGTAAAAAAATTAAGTCTTGAGAAAAAATGATTCATGTTGTTTTTTAAGTATTTCCCAACAATTCGTTATTCATTACCACAGATTAATAACAGAGTGCATAAAGTTCTCGTTAAAACAAAGACAAAATTAGAAACTTGTGTATCGAGTCTTCAAATGACTATTTATGATGATATCGATTGCAGTTATTCTAAAATGGTAAATACAAAAGTTTGGATGAATTATAGGAGTATTAAGCCAGTAATGAAATGGCAAATAGAACAATTCTAATAAAGTTTAATTGCCGCAAAAAATTTTTTTTAAAAAACATTATTGGTTCACTCATAGCAGGGAGAACTAAAAGTTCAACGCTGCTTTTTTTTTTTTTCAAAAAATTTTGAAATCTCTCTGCTCTCTCCCAGACTGAACTTGACCTGTCCTACCTTGTCACTCTACAACTGAATTAATCCCACATATTGAGAATCTTTAAAACATGCAGAGTTTGTATAATAACTTCCTTAGCAACAACGACAAGCATATTTTCCCATCGCCCAACGTGAATTAGCAATGATCTCCCCAAAATTGAGGTGCAATTATGGCTCGTTACAATAATTGAATTGCAATAATAATAAATACAATAATTATTGAAAATTCACTCAAGTGTGGGATTATCTGGGAGACAGAAGATTGAGAAAGATTGAAAGTGTTTCACCGACTAGCGCAAAGTGGCAATGCAGTCATAATGCGTACGTACAAACCTAGGAGAAAGAGAAACAGTCAGAGAGAGGGACAGAGAGGGAATAATACGCGTGGTTCATCTGCATTTGGTAACGGCGAATGATTATGCAACGGTCCGACACGGACACGCCGGGTTACCTGTTGCGCAACAAACATCCGAAGACGTTATATTCGCCTCTTTACATTTGAGGTTAGGTAACTAATAAACGAGCCATAGTCCAAGGATAAAACCGCCAAGAGTCGAGGGCGTCGTTAGCGGCGCACATGCTTCTTGCGTAATTATCTTAAAATGAAGAGAGAAAAAAAGAGGAAGGAATAGAAAGCAAATGCTTCTTGGTCTTATACAGAGAGATACACGCAATTTACCTCATTGTAGTGCTTATAAGCAAACTCTTGTGGTGGTCTTTGATAGCTCGTTGAAAGAAGAAACGAAAACAAGCGAGGGAAGAGGGAACAAAAAAAACGATGGGACTTTAATCGGGCCATTGTACCTTTATTCAGACCCTCACTAACACGTTGAATACACATTAACACGTGTGCTTACATCGTTCAAGACTCATCACGGGAGAAAAATGGCTAAAAATGGGGCTTTTGTGTGATGCATTTCTTTTTCTTTTTGATAAGTTGCTCTCGTTATTTCTCATGTGATGCAAAGTTGGGCTTTAGAATGATTTTCTTTCGGTTGTGAAACGAAGAGCAAGCGGTAAATCAAACGTGTTATAATTCATTCACTCCGGTCATTGAATTGTCACAAATATCTTTGGTCTTGAACCCGCTCGAAAAGTATTCTTATGTTAAGAGTCGAGCTATCATAAGGTTCCTGTTAAAGACAATGTTCTTCCGAAGGGTGAACTAAATGTGTAGCGCCAATGGAGAATTTCTTTTCCAGCGAGCGCATGTCCTTACGATGTGAATGTTGAGAAAAAAATTCACTGAGAAAACAAAATACTTTTCACAAAGAAGATAGATCTTACTGGGTACAAAAATTAATTTGTTTGTCGATTTGAAAACATGTCAAATTTTTTAATGAATTATTTTTCATCTCGCTGTGTCAGAATAGTATATTTCGTAACAAGTGAAAAAAAAATGGTTTTTGGCGAGTAGAAGGTTTATATCACGAGCCGAAAGCGAGTAATATAATCCCACGAGTCAAAAACCACTTTTTTCACGAGTTACGAACATAATTTTTCATCTCAATGTGTCGGAATAGTACATTTCCGGGCTGTCATTATAGGGTTTTTTTTTTCCGTGTGGCGTTGACATCCGCGCCGCAGGCGAGGACAAGCCAACCACATGAGTAAAAAAACACTATAACGACACCCCGGACAATATTTTTCCATAGTGACTTTGACTTTACCGAGTTTGGGGCAGGGCGAATGCCAATACCCGGCCGAAAAAATGTCAAAGTCAGTACGGAAAAAGTACTTTTCAGACACAGCGTTATGAAAAAGTTACTTCTCTGAAACATTGAGATGGAAAATGTTGTTTGTAACTCATGAAAAAAATGCTTTTTGACTGGTGAGATTGTATCACTCGCCTTCGGCTCGTGATATAATTCCTGGTCGCCAAAAACCACGTTTTGTTCACTCGTTACGAAATATACTATTGTTTTCCCTTTGAGGGCAAAAAAAGTCTTTCACCGAGTTGTGATTCCTTTGCCTCGAGAAAATCTTTGACTGTCAGTCTGGGTTTTACCGTAAATTCTTCTAATTTGCATTGGATCTAGAGTTTTATAGTTTGAGAGAATCTATGAATTCTTAAATTGATGACTCACCATGTCCAATCGAGAGATTATTGTTGCGATTTCTCGATGAACGCTTTCATAATGAATCCAAGTGTCAAAAATTGAGATTAAAAAATGTACTCTTTGGCCAAGACATTACACCCTTATAACAGTCCTGATGAAAATAATACACTAGAAAGCACCCGACTTCATGAAGTTATATGAAGGACGTCATTTCTGGACTTGAGAAAACTTAAAAATTCTCGATCGAAAAAATCTCATTCTGTTAAACTATTTCCGTCTCTCCCTCAACAAATTACATTATTACATTATTTATCAAGAGAATTCATGATTCAAAGAGCTGACAAGAGAATATTTAATTGTATCAAGTGAGTGAACTTTGCCTAAAGAAATTGTTTGTCTCAGTGCGAAAAACAAGACACTTTGCATCTATTTCTCGATTGATTTGACCGTAAATTTACAGAGCAATAACTGCATTTCCACGGTTCAACACCTACTCTGATGGACCAAAAGTTGGAATGAACAAGGGAGTCTATCGGAGGGGAGGGAGGGAGGGAGGGAGTGTAACGATCCGCGGTGTAGAAACAAAAGGAACGGTGCGTGAGCAATTATTGCTATCATACACTTCATCGTGCGAGGGATGTCAATATTGCGGAGGAAAACGGAATTATCCAATTGGTTCATCACTATTTTTTATTCAAAATTCTTGCAGTCCAGAATTTTACCCCGCAATACGAAAATACGGGAGTATAGAAATCATAATGAATTCGTTCGTGTTCCTCCATGAGAGTAAATCGATGACAAGAATTGATTAAAAAAATGATTAGTAAATGATCTGTTCAAATGGATTTAATGGATTCTTCAGTGAGAAATAGAATTAAATTTTACAAAAAGAGTTTGGATTAAAATCGCATCATTTGATTTAGATACTAGGAAGGTCTTCATTTCAAGTGAAAAGATGGAGCTGTTAGGGAATTCTCATTCTTTTAAATGAAATCGTAAAAGCCAAATCTTGCGATTATAATATGAAGACAAGAACACCGAAATGTGATTATTGATATCGTCTACTTTATAGGAAAAAGAACAATCTTGAATCATATTATAACGACGTAACATGTTTTCATTTCATCAAAATTCATGTAGTCCAGAATTTTACTGCGCAATATGAAAATTCAGGAGTACAGAAATAATGTGATGAACTCATTCGAACTTTTTCATGAAGGGAAATCAATGACAAGAATTAATACAACAAATTATGAATAAATCATCTACTCAAATGGATTTGACAAATTTTTTAGCGAGAAGTCAAATGCAATTTCACAAAACGAACCCGATTCAAATTGGATCATTTGATTTAAATAATAAGAAGGAGTTTAATTTTTACTGAAAAGATAGAAAAGTTAAAACATTCTCATTCGTACAAATAAAATAGTAAAGGTCAAAAACTTGCGATTACAATATGAAGGCAAGAAGGCCGAAATGTGATTATTGATATCATGTACTTGATAGCCCAAAGGAAAATCTCGAATCATATCAGAACAGCGTAACATGTTTTCATTCCATCAAAATTCATGCAATCCAGAATTTCATTTCGTAATGTCGAAATGCTTTCATAACTATAGTAAAAGATTGTATCGAATGAATTTAATAAATTCTCAAAAAGAGACATTATGTGCAAAATCATAAATTTCAATTAAATTTCCATTATTTAGTGTGAATATGTTATATGTGAATATGTTATAACGGGGAGGATTTTTATTTCAAACAAAAAGACATAAGTAATTGAAACATTTCCATTTTCTTCAAATTTCAATTCAACTTACGATTATGATATCGAGGTTTGGGCTGAGATGATCCGGTAGTACACGTTTGCTAACCTCCTCCTCCGGCATTCCATCGAATCTGTCGTGTTTCTTTCTTTCTTTATACGTTTTGGCCCGTTTCTTTGCCTCCGCCAACTCTGCCCTGAGGAAATATCACGTAGCACCATGTCGTTAGTCAATGGAAACGTCTTTTTTCTCATTTTATTCATCTTTTACTCTCTTCAGGCAAACATTCTCAGCCCCCCCCCCCCCTCCCTCCCCATTCCTTACGCCCTTCTATGTGCACAGTTACAAATGAACCATACTCGGTGAATTTTTTTAGAGTAATTCGTCTAGTAACACGCAATTTCGGCAGTCAATTTTTTTTCACTCTCGAAAGTATTTTACGTAACGTTCAATAGTACTCATTGATTCTTTAGATAAAATAATTGTTTAGCCAACACTTACTCTTCTGGCGTTAATATCATTTCAGATTTTTTCTTTCGCCCTCTCTTCTTTGGCTGCTGTTGAATTTGAAGGGGATTGAGAACGCCATTCATTGCCATATTCATCTGATGATGATGCTGCTGCTGGGGATTCATCATTGGCCCCGGGGACATTGACGTCGGTGTGCCAAGACCTGATTGTGAACCGCTGGGGCATGTAATGCCATCGAGATTCTCACCAGGACTACTCGCCGTTCGAACCCCACCCATTGACATCTCCTCGTCGACGAATGAATAAGGGTCCACTGGAGTTTCACACTTGACTCCAACCTGCAATTGTAATTGTCGGAAATTGCTCGGAAGTTTCAATATACGACCGTCATTAAATTATTCGACAGGTTTCAGAGGATTTGGTAATCGAAAATGGGAATATCTCGGATTTTTCATCGGAAATGTCCCAACTTGATGATCAATTTACTGTCTAACCGTCAATGGAACTAGTTTTTCGTGATTGAGAGGGAAAACTAATTATTTTCATCCTGAAATCCACCAAGTATTTTTGACGAACGACCAGAAAATACTAATTTTTGTGATATTTCTCGTGAATTCGTAAACTAGTGTTATTGCATTTTTTAAAGTAAATGTTATTTTTCTCTAAATCGCTTCTTGACAATTATCGGCCCTTGTTACCAAACAGGTAACAAGGTTTTTTGTGAAACACCACTCTCGACGGAACACAAAATAATATTTTTCACATAGAAAAAAAACTTCCCCGAGAATTGGCAATTGGTTGACAACAGAGGTGACTTCTTTAGGAAGTCAAGTAGTTTTTGTATTGAATTTTTTTGGATTAGAGGCTAATGTATTTTCAACAAATTGATCCATCTAGACATCCATCTAGTGTAAGAAATCATATTCTTATCCAAAGAGCTTATTTTTGTAACAAGAACATTTTTTGAAGGATTGTATTTTTCTTGATATAGGATAGTATTTTCTTATACATTTTCAAGCCATGGACTTCTTGATACAACTAAAGACGAATTTTTCGAAAAAAAAAAATCGTCAACAAATTAGAACCATAGATCATAAATCATTACCAAATTAGACAGACATTCTCTCAGTGAATATATTTATCCGTCCATGACTACATATATATATACATAACTAATTAGTTGATTCAGAATAGTAGGAAAGAAAAAATTGACGTCGATGATTATTTTGTGTGATCTGACAAATTTTAAAACGTGACGTTACTACCATCGATTATGTCAGAGAATACAAGGATTGTGATAATATTTACAGATGCTTCAATTTTTCTGTCATTAAATGATGAGGGAACTTTCCAAATATTCAGAAACTACTCCGAACCTTGACTATCTCAATATGCTACCAAGGATTCTGTGATTGATTCCATCGGAAGTGATCTTCTGTCGTACAAAAATATCGTTTATGTTTCCCAATAAATCATGAAATTTGAGGGCAACATTGGCCCTTCGTTTACAGTGAACTCTCACCAAGTCATCTGTTGCTATAATGAAGTCAGCATAACTTTTAACATGAAATGCTACCCCCACCACCTTAATTTTGCATATGATGGCGTTACCCCCACTGCTTCGTTTGATGTTAAAGGTTATGCTGACTGAACCATATGTAAATACATTCCACTGGTCCATGACAATTGCACAATTTTGTATCCCATTTTATGACTGTCAGCTTCTAAACACGAGAATGAAGCGCAAATCCTTAGTTTAAAAACAAAAACGTGAAAAAATAGGATATATTTACATAAATGCATTCTTCGAAATGAAATAAAAACTTTCCTTGTAAAACCAGATAGTAAGATTAATTGAATCTCTTGGAATTTCGAACACAGTAGCGAAGCAGTAAACCGATTATATTCGTTTTTGTCGAGAGTCCAGATTTCTCTTAATATCTTAGTATTCAAAAGAGAAAAAACATTAAAAAACGACACTTCACAAAATTTTTATACCAACATCGTTTGGAGGCTGAGAGAAAAAATTACTTCTGGCAAAGTTCACACACTTGGAGCAAAAAAATATTCTCTTCTCAATTCTTAAACTCATGAAACCTAGAGTGAGAGAAGAACATCAAAGTTCACCAAAATGGGATTTTCTCAATCAAGACAGTTTTTCAGTTTTCTTAAGACTAGAAATTATGTCTTTCACATTATTTCATGAAGTTGCGTTCTATCTAATATTTTATTTTGGTCAGGACTTCTATTACGTAATGTTTTGCCCAAGGAATCCATTTGTTTAATTCAATTTTTGTTACTCTTGGAGGCATAATGGAACATTTGTTCATCGACCATTCACAAGACTTTCTCTGTTGGATCTAGTGAGGTGTCAATCCAAGAATTCATAGATTCTCACAAGCCATCAAACTCTAGCTCCACTCCAAACTAAATAAACTTATGTGACGCCTCATGCTGATAGTTAAAGATTTTTTCGAAGCGTGAGATTCTAGACTCCCCCCTCAGACTTTTTCCTCAGTGTGAAAACAAAGTAATTGATTAAAAAATTGCACATTTTTTTATATTGACAAGAAAAATATTTCCTTGTACCAAGTAAATCTTGTGTGCCAAAAGTTTTTTTTTTTCTCTCACTGTAGAGAGAAAATAACAGCACCAAAAAATGCTCCGTTTCCTTCAGATCCATAAACATTTCCGGAAAACTCAGGAAAGAAAAAATTCGCCTGAAACAATTTTACCGTTTCACTACTGAAGTCATTCAACCACTAGTACTGTAACCTTTCGGACCCCATCAGTCAGTTAACTGTGATGAAAAATCTATTGTCAAAGAAGTTTCCTCTCACCGAATGAATACATAAGTTATGAATCTCCCTCTAATGAGAACTTCTGTTTAACTTTTTTTCCCCCACTTTTTTTTGTCTGAGTGTGGATGTAGATGGAACAAAGTTGGATAGACGAGACACGAGATGAAAGATACTTGGATGAAGGGTGGTTTTGCGGTAATGATGGCCAGCGCGGTTTGGGGGGATGGGCCCTATGAAGCTCGCTCACCTGTCCCAGTGTGGCCCCAGTGGAGCCTGGCTGCTGAGGCTGATGTGGAGTCGCCGATATTGGTGTCAAAGGTGTGTGCGGAGTATGAGGTGTATGTGGGGTATGAGGCGTCAGTGGTGTATGATACTGTTGGCTACTGTCACCACCATTACTCCTCATCTCCAGATCGGGACTCGTCTCGTAGCCATCATCCCTAGCCTCCTGCTTAACCATGATGCCTAGAAATATAAAACATGGATGGATAAACAGTTCAGTTGATGCAATTTGATTCATTGATAATTGCTAGTTCAAATTATCTATATAGAAATTATTTATCGACTGCCACTTCGTCCAACGAAAAATCTCTCGTCACTAGAATACTACATTATATAACTCAAACTTTATAAAAAAAATATATTTTTCCATTACTATTAGCACTAATGACTGCATATGAAGGTGATTTGAATTCAATTAGTAATAGAATGTTAGATTGGAATTTTGATTATTTGTGATAGTGAATTGTGCGGCTAGGGCCTAAGGAATGGGAGCCTCGAATGTATTATGGAGGTAATTAACGATGTTATTTCTCTGTACGGATGATAACAGTTGAACAAATACAAAATAAATAATCGGATGTTGGAAGAGCTACGTTTCCAAAAAATCTAAGATTCTTCAGGCTCTGGAAATAAATCACAAATGAAACCAGCAATTAGTGTGATTACAAATAATACTTGTACTGTCACTATGTACAGGAAAATGTGAAGGTAAAATCTCTGGTTATGACTGTTTTATTGCGTATTGTTGCCAAGTTTAAGGTGAGGACAAGGAGCTAATTGGAGTGTTTTTGTTTGTATTTGCGTTTCAGAGCCTGAGGAAGCTAAATATTTAGCGAAACCGGTGAGATTTGATGCTAAAATAGTATTGTTTAAACCTTTTCAACATCCCATTATTCATCCGACTGTGAAGATAATTCAGAATTTGACAAGAAGTACAAATCTTCTGTTATTTTTATTCTCTGCACTGCTCATATCCTCTCATTTTACTCAATCCTAATGATTGTATAATGAATAATTAATAGAATCTTTAATTATATTGTAAAAATAACTTAAAATTTTACAGGCAGTAAATGTTTTTACTGCTACGTTCTACTATTACTACATAATAATGATTGAATATTATTAATGTCATTTTAATTCAATTAATGTTAAAATATTAATAATAGAATCTTTAATTATATTGTCAGAATAACTTGAAATTTTATTGGCAGTATTCATTTTTTCATCAGGATGCGATGAATAGTGCACTTTTTGGCACATCGTTATGAAGAATTTTGTTCGTAACACATGCACAATAGTATATTTCGTAACAAGTAAAAAAAAATGGTTGTTAGCGAGTGGAGGTTTTATATCGCGAGCCGAAGGCAAGTGATATGATCCGACAAGTCAAAAACCACTTTTTTCACGAGTTACAAACATCATTTTTCATCTCAACGTGTCGAAAAAGTAACTTTTTAGTCACTCAACGCCAAGTGGAAAAATGTCACTCGGAAGTTATGTCTCGCCTTGGGCCATATAATCGTGGCATAAACCTCCCACTCACCAAAAATCACTTTTTTGCACTTGTTACGAAATGTAATATTCTTGATACATTCTAGTATTACTTGGCAATAATGATTTAATTTCATTAATGCCATTTTAATTCAATCCATGTTAGAATATTAAATCGCGCTGATGACATTCTACTCATGTTGCTTCTAAATATTGACCACTCATACGAGATTCTGATTTATAATGCAAAACCAATGGATCATCAGTTATGATAATTTAAGGTTTAACAAGCAGTAAAAATTTTCCCTATTATGTTTTATGCCATAGGTGCCCGTAATCACGCGATTCTAACCTCGCTTCGCTCGGTTAAATCGCGGATTACGGGCACAATGACATAAAATATTGTATGGAATTACGCACATGTTGCATAATATACTATTATTACCACATTACTGACACCGTTTTCCCATTTTACTAACGTATATTAGATTGTTCTTTTCATGATATATTCAGTCCGTTTTTACACTGAATTTTGAAAATCCAACTCGCCGTGATATTATGGATTAGTAGCCATATTATTTTAGGTAGATAATTTAGACTTTCATAGACATTATAGTACATTTTGACACTAGGCCGTGAAGAATTTTTCTGGCGAATATGAGGTTACAGGACGAGCCGAAGGCGAGTTCTGTAATCATATGAGGCAGAAAATATTTTTTGTCACGACATCCGTGGGCGGTGTTTCACGGCCGCGAAGGGCCTCGCCTCGGTGTTTCGGGCGCTTCGCGGCCGTGAAGTAGTGCTTTACGCACTGAGTGGCAAAAAGATTTTTTCATCAGGCTGTGTCGGAAAAGTAACTTTTCAGTCACTCGATGCAAAGCGGATAAACCTCCCACTCGCCAAAAACCATTTTTTTTCACTTGTTATGAAATACTATTATAAGCTATTCTCCCCATGTTCTTCTGCATCACTATTGATATTCAAATTTTACCAAAATGTTAATAATTCATGTTTCTAGTCATCTCGATATTACACGTTTGATGTCAAATAGCGAGTCTGATGCAATAATGCATAATCAATGGAATCTTCGATTATATGACGGAGATAATTTAAAATTTAACAGGCAGTAAAAATTTTCCTGGGTACGTTTTACCACTATTTCTGCTGTCGTGTTCCCCATTTTACTCAATACTAATGATTGTATTTCATTAATGTCATTTCGATTCAATAAATGCGAGAATATTTGATGTTCAAGATAAAACTTCTTCTAAATTGCTCAATAACAAGAAGATTGAAGAGCCAATGCTGACATACATGGAGGGACAAAAAAATTTATACGAATTCTTCGAAAGTTCTTAGGAACGTTAGATCAGTCGTTGTATTCATATTCACCTTGGGAACCGCTACAGCTCATTGCATTGCTATTTTGTCCTCCGTTTTGTACTGGAGACGGATAAGACCTGTAAACGAGATAATTTTGGTATTAGAAAAAATATTTTGATGCTTATCAGAAAGACTATTAAACTATCTTACATCTATGAATTTTATAAAGTAAAGTCTCTGCATAAGATGGTTCAGGAACCGGCGAAAGTCTAAATTCTAGAAATTTTTCAACTCCCAATGGGAACACAGAGAACGCGGCGAAAAATTGAAGATCAGATACTCCATTTCAGATACCTCGTTCGCAACGACTTAAGTAATTAAAGTAATAAGTTAATCTGATGTATATCGTCAACAAATAACTAGTCAGTAAATAATTGTTGAAAGAGTGTGTTCACCTATTTTATGAGCTGTAATAGTATTATTGATAGTCCGGTACAATCCAGGTGATATTATTTTACATTTCTCGACATTAAATAATGTTACAGTGCATTTGTATGAGCCAAATGAATAAGATTATTGTTCGTTCGTCGGAAATTTTTAATCATTTTTAATTACTCTAGTGCTAGGTAGTTTACATGGAGTCTGCCGACAACAATTTCTGGCGAGCGCGCATTGCGGCGCTGGTAGCGAGAGAAGCGCTTGAGCGCTCGGAGTGTGAGATGTATATAAAATATATATTAATGAAACTCATATTTACGGCCAAAAATTCAATACATCAGAAACATGCAAAATATATGTGAGCACATATAAAACACACTGTCAGATATCTTTGGTATATATCTGACATACTTAACATATATTTGCAGCCAAAAATGCAATATGTCAAGTATATGTCCCATATAATTATACAAATATATATTTTTTCTGTAAGGGATATATGAAGACTACTATTTGTCAATCTATAAACACGGAAAATTATTCTTGTGAAACACGAGATTTGAAAACATAATTTATCCTTTAAAAATAGTTATTTACGTTTTTCAAAGACACATAAATTATGGGATTGATCTCATAAAATACCATCTCAATCTTCTTTTTTCCTTGATTGAGATGCTAAATAATAATTTTAAAAACGTCAATTACGGAATTGTTCATGTAGTAGATTAAAAGTCATAAAATACGATGTATGGTGCCACAAATGACAAGAATTTACATTTTTTTTATAAAAAAAAAATTGTCTCGCGACTTGGTTGTTCACAATATCTGAGAATCTAAGCTCTTAAAAAGAAAATTTCAATCACGAACTTTTGTATTCACTGACACCGCCTAATATGGAAATTTTTATGATTCACAAAAGAGATAATGAGGAAAAATGTGCTATCTCTCTCATATTTAGAGATATTCAGGAAAAATTGATCGACGTAATTGACTTTATTGTTTTTTTTTGAGAACTCAAAATTTTTAGAACTTTTGCCAATACTTTTTTTGTAGAGCACAATGAGATTTGCAAAAAATGTCCTGGCCAAATATGTACTATTTCTCTTCGATTAACTATTTTTAATTTAATAAAAAAATGAAAATTCTTGTAATTTACGGTGCCATGCACCGCAGTTCATCGTTCATTCATTCATTCACTGTTATTTCTCCGGTAAATGATGTGATTAATCTCATCATAAGTAGATTGTTTGTGTTTTGATTTCTTAATCTGAAAATGCGTCTAATTAGAAACTCATTTCTTATAATGAGTAAATCCCCGAGAATTATAAATAAATATTTGAAAAAAAAAACTAGTACAAATTCGGAACATTTTCGAAGAGCCTTTTTAAGAAATTTTGAGAAATAAGGGAGTGGAGGATAAACTAAAAAATGGGTAATTACCACAGCAAATGGCGTCCAATCGACCACAACATGGCGGTTAGGGAGACTGAAATGCGAAATCTTGCAATACTCCGCACATAGGGCATTAATTTAAAAAATCCTCTTTGAAAAAAGTGTGGAAAATTTTCTGCATTTTTCAAACTCTCTTTTATACCAGAATAAAGAACACTAGGGACAAAAAACTTGATGCAAAATTGCGATGCTTATCATCTGTCACTTCACGTGGTCCGTGTTTGCAATTGTTCCTCCCAGTTATTCAACATTTTCTATTTTAGACTTTACTGACTTATTTTTTAATATTTCTCGACAAGGCTATTTGAAAATGTTCCTGATTTTCTCTAGTTTTGTTGAAATATATATTTATTATTCTTAGAGGTCTATTTATTACAGAAAATTAGTTTCCAAATAAATAAATGCCTTGTAGATAAAAAATTCCAAAACAAAACAATCTAGATAATGTTCGGTGGAAGACATACACGAGCCTTAAAGGGATAATAGTATATTTCGTAACAAGTGAAAAAAAAATGGTGTTTGGCGAGTGAGAGGTTTATATCACGAGCCGAAGGCGAGTGATATAATCCCACGAGTCAAAAACCACTTTTTTCACGTGTTACGAACAATATTTTTCA